>BSBK01005098.1:1120000-1342553 GCA_027943335.1 Chamaecyparis obtusa | reverse complement strand
AAGAATGAAATTACAAATGACATCAAATTTAGTAGAGAAAAGAGGAACCGCTTCTACACATTTAGTGAAGTAATCTTGATATTAGTGATGATATAAGTAATCCTTGGGAAGAAGGATGTGGTATTTCGTGAATAAGATCCAAACCCCATAGGCTAAAGGGCCATGAAGCTACCTGAGAGTGGAGTTCATGTGCAGGGGTGTGGATAATCCTATTGTGATGTTGACATTGAGGACATCATTTGAAAAAGGCAAAGGAATTTGGTTCCATAGTTTTCCAATAATATCTCATACAAAGGATCTTGTTAACTAAGGACTTTCCATCAAAATTCCCACCACAGGATCCCAAATTAGCTTCTTGTAAAGAAATAGGGATTTCAATTTTATTTAGGCGTCTAAGTAAAATATTGTCATAGAAGAGCCTATAGAGAATGTCAACAAGAATAATGTATCTTGTGGCAAGCTTCCTAATTTGAGCTCTAGTGTAGGTGACCCCACAATAGTGGGTTACACTTTTTTAGATAGGCTGATTTTTGCTGAAAAAACACATTTTTAATAAAATATGATGATTTAAGCCTTGAGAGGTTCAATTTGAAGGGATTAATTACAAATGGTTATCTCAAATCCTCTTAGATAAAAAAAACATTGATATAACATCTAGACTCCTCATTCATACCTACAATGGAGTCTCCTTTGCACCTATTAAAATGCTGACAAAAAATCACTTCAAATTTATCTTTTGGTAGATCAAATGAATCCATTTGAAAAACCAATCTATGTAGTAAGGTACTACTAAGAAAAATCTTTCCAATGATTATAATATTAATAAATGTTAAGTTTATTATGACTTTGTATTTTTAGTTTTACTAAACATAGATATTTCACTATATGTTTACCTCTATGTTTGACGCTTATGGAAAAATAGTAAATGAGAGAAAAAAAATTCTAAAAATATCTATGCCCTAGGTATTGAATTTATCTTTCTATTAAAAAAAAAATTTGGATAAATATACGACAAGTTATAAGCTATGTAGTCAAGGTATGTCAAAATTATGGTTTAGTTGAACTTAAAATATTAATAAAATATTAAATAATCATGATAATTTCATCAAACCAATTGCATGCCCTATGTATGGATGTTACAAAATTAAATTTGAAAGAAGCACATTGATATCTATTTTAGAAAATAAAGTTATGCTCTATGAAAACAATGTAACTCTTTGAAAATGACATTTTCAACAACATACCAATTTTCATGGGACAAAGAAAAAACCATTCAAATCAATTCAAAAATAAAAATAAAAAATATATTTAGAATCTAGACATAAAATCCTAAAAGACTCTAATTTACTTCATCGTCCGATTTCAAATGGTTTAATGACAATATGCATCCAAATCTGAAAGTTTTTTCCAAAATGCAGAGTTCGGTGTCCGTTCGAGCAAAAAAGTGTAACCCACTATTGTGGGTTCACCCATGTTTCTTTTTGTGAATTTGAGAAAAGTATCATCTTTTGAGTGATGGAATATGTCTGAATACCATTCATTTGAATTGAAGCTAAGAAAACAGGTCTCAATGCTAGAAATTTTAGAAATAACATGAGTGATAAGACTATGTATGGTGAATTGATAACTTTCAACACTGTCCTCTAAAGAGATAAGGGACAATGGACCTACCATAACTTCTTCACATTGATTAACATTTTGAGGCAATGACGATATAGAATGAGAGGTAAAATTAGCAAGCAAACTTAAAGAAAAATCTTGATATTGTGTCAACTTGATATTCTTAGTTTGATAGGTTCCATTGATCTATTGCACAATCATTTTTTAATCGCCAAAGATGTTGATTTTCTTAATCTTAAGGGATAAAATTTCTTTTAATCCAGTAATAAGGGATTCATATTATTTAAAGTTATTAGTATGAGGTAAATTAAGATGATATGACAAAGGAATATTCTTCTTTGAGGGAGATACAAGAATAACACTGACACCAGATCCAATTTTTCATCGAGACACATCAAAGTACAATTCTGAAGTATCATCTTTGTCTATTAGTAATAAAAGTTCACTGGGAAAAGTAATAGGACTAGATGTTGAAATAGATGAAGGTGCTTCAACAAGATGATCTTTTAAAGATTATCCTTTAATTTATTTTTGAGAAACATACTTTAGATCAACTCACTTAGGAGCATAACCTATTTAGATAGACTTTCTAACAAGTCAATTTTAGAGAAAAGATGTTTCAACTTGGATCAAATTTAACAATAATGTTGATTTCAGCATTGAGAAGATAATGTTAGAGTTTTTGACAAGGAAAAAATAAAGAAAGATATTTATTTTCTATTGTAATTTATCATGTCTCATAATCCACTAATGTTCAACTAATATAATACATTGGTCTCTCTTTTCCATCCTTATCATGTTGAGCTAAGACAATGCTTAAGGCATTTGAAGAACTTGAAGTATATAAGAAGAATGGTTTATCAGGTTGAGTAGGTTGTAAGATAGGAGGACTAGAAAGATAGTGTTTGAATTTCTCAAATAATTGTTTACACTCCTAATTCCAAGAAAAAGTAGTATATTTCTTTAACAAGGAAGTGAAAGGAATTGTATGATCCGCTAAGTTAGAGACACACCTAGATAGCTTGTATTTTTCCTTGTAAACTACAAAGTTGTGAAATGTTTTGGGGAGGTGGAATATAAATAATAGAATCAATTTTCTTAGTATCCACCTCAATGCTTCTATTAGAGATGATAAATCCAAGAACTTTTCCACTATCAACACCAAAAACACATTTTTGAGGATTCAAGTGCATATTTACGTATATGTTTAAAGATTTTTCTAAGAATAGGCACATGATCCTTACGAGAAATGGACTTGGCTAGAATTTTATCAACATAATATTTAATAATTTTATGGATTCAATCATGAAAGATAAGCGTCATAGCATGTTGATATGTAGAACCTACATTTTTTAATCCAAAATGCATAACAACCCAACAAAAGGTTCTCCAAGGACTAATGAAAGTAATTTTGTATTGATCCTCACAAGGGATAAATATTTTATTATAGCCAAAAAAACCATCCATGAAAGACAAAAAAGTGTGTCCCTCCATGGAATCCACAATCATATCAATGTTCAGGAGGGGAAGTCATCGTTTAAAGAGGCTTTATTTAGGTCATGAAAATTAGTACACATCCTGATCTTATTGTCACCCTTGGATACAACCAAAATATTTGAAATATAAGGAGAATAATCAATAGTATGTATAAAGCCAATGCCGAGAAGTTTTTCTATTTAAGCTTTCACAAGAAGAGTGATACTATGATTCATCTTACATATTTTTTGTTTGACATGATTCACATTAGAAGTGAGAATGATGTTAAGTGTGACAATTATAGAGTAAATACTAGGAATATTAGAAGAATTCCAAAAAAAGATATCAGTAAATTCAAGAAGAAGAGAAGTAATTTCCTTTCATTAGTCCTCATCTAAACTTTTTCCAATTTTTATAACATTTTTCTGAGTCATCAGGTCCCATTTGCACATCAATGATGTCATTAATCAAGAGATTACTCTTTTATGAGAAATACATGGGAAAACATGAATTAGGATGATGTTCAGAGTCAATCTATTTCCCAAAGTACACTTCAACATTCAGACAATAAGGAATTATCCTATTATAGTGAAAAGGAGGAAGATCATCGTATGCCCCTAAGGATTCAGCTAAAGCATCATCAGTACTAATGGTATCGAAGGAAGGTTTTTTTTATCAAATTCAACAAGATGAGGATTCACAACTTTGAAGGTTCCAATAGAAATAAAGTTGACATTTACAAAAAAAATTGAAGGTTGCTAGGAAATATTAAATCCTAATTAATAAGAATGTTTAGGAACTTCATTTTCTAAAGGATCTTTTATTCCTTAATCAAAATTTTGACATCCATTTCCATTGAATCCACATTTTGCAAGAAAATGATAACCAAGACCATATCAAGAAGCCATATCTGGAAGAGTTAAAGGATCTTCATATGTCACTATTTCATAAGAATTAGGCTTGATAGTTTCTAGAGTTTCATTAGTAGAACCATCAACAAAGTTGTTACTTAGTTCAATGGAAAGAGGAGTTGTGGTTATAGGTTCTTTGTTAGTTTTAGGTTTAGATTGGATGAATTGAAGGTATAAAACTTTATATTCTCCAATATAAGTTGGTGTGGAATCTAAGGATCCCCAATCATCATCTGAAAGAGAATTAGAAGGATGATCATCGTTAGATTCAGGATTAGAGTCTTCTTTTTCTTCGATAGACGCATGATGATTTCTTGATTTATCATTTAAAAATCTATTCGATCTATCATTTTCTTTAAGAGTGTACATGACATTTTTATAGATGAACATGACTTTTCGATGAATATTTGAAGGAACATCATGCATATTGTGTAACTAAGGTCTACCCAAAAGAAGATTGTAATTGAGGAATCCAAACATCACATAGATAGGAGTATCTAGAATAATTGGACCAAATTTAATAGGTAATGTTATATAGGAGTATCTAGAATAATTGGACCAAATTTAATAGGTAATGTTATGATACCCAATATTTTATTAGAAACATTGTCAAAGCCACAAATAGGAATATTATCTGATTTAAGAGTTTTCATATCAAATTTGATTTCTTCCAACATGTCCATACTACAAACATTCAATTTAGACCCATTGTCAATTAACATCATTTGAATAAGATTACCATTGATAAGGACAACTACCATAAGAGTATGATATTGATTGTGAACTTATTTTGAAGTAAAATCATCTTGAGTGAAGACAATTTATGCAGGAACATGTGTAGTATGCATACATTCTAGGAAGGAATTGATGTCGTCTTGGTTAGGGGGTGGAGTTGGAAGAGTGGTTAAACCTTTTTTTGAGGCTTCATGATATTTAAAAGAGGTTTGAATAAGTTCCCATAAGTAAATATTAGTAGGAGTAGCACCTAATTATTCAACCAAAACATACTCCTTTCCAAAATTGGAAGATAAGCATGGTGCTAGAGGAAGCATGGGTTGAGAAGGTGGTAAAGAAGTATGAACAACCAGATTAGTAGGTTGAATATTTTTTCATGTATGATAGGTGTGAGCCACTGCATTGTAATCCTTGAAAAAATCCAAAGGACTTCTAGGTTTTCATTTGACAGTTATAATAGGCTTGTTTTGAGTTTAAAAAATTTTGAGGATTGTATCCTTTAACTTTAATGACAAGTGAAGCGAAAGTTTGAGGATTGGAGTGTTGAAGATAACCTTTAACAGTAATGATCGGTTTGTTAGGAGCTTGAGGATAATTACATCTTTTGATAGTTATCAGAGGTTTATCATGGAAAACTACATTAGGTGGTTCAATGTTAAACATAGAATCGCTCAAAGGAAGCAAGAAAAGCAATTTATGGTAAAGATTTGGTTGAAGACATGAAGAGGAATATTTAGTAGAGATGGGATCATGAAAGATCACATCTGTCACAACAAAATCTTCACTACTAGGTACCTCATGTGGGTTCTTAATTTGATTCTTACTAAAGGAACCATCATAATACTCATGAACAAAGAAGTCATACATGTTGAAACAAAACTAAATGACAAACAAGATGAAATTATTTTTTTATTTTTTCAAAGATAAATGTTATGCAAGCAAGTAAAAGACAACAAATTTTTGGTATTTTTCTCTTTTTATGATGCAAGAAAAGGTGATTCTAACTAATAACCATAGAAATGAAAGCATAAAATATAATTGCAAAGTGTGAAAAGTAAATCTATCACTAGATGACATTTTTTCTATTATTTTTTATATATTTGAAATGTATGCAAGATCTAACTAGCCAATGCAAAAGGTATGTAAAGCATGAAAGGTTTGGGATCACCAAAAAATGTATATGGTGAAATGGTTATTAATGGTAGATTCCCACTTCACACATATACATTTAGAATCAAGAGACCCTCACCTATAGGATAGATCTATCAAGTAAAACTAATTAAGGAAGGGTACAAGCACATGATCTAGGTCTTGTAGGGTGGGATTTCTTTGTTGTTGCATTGATTCTAGAAGAGATATGAAAGGGAGATATGTAAATTTGATCTATGAAAGTAGATGCAATAAAGAGAGATAGGAATGTGTGCACCTAAAAATGGGAGAATAAGAAGAAGGTACTTGGAGGCTAATTTTCTATTTGATGGAGTCCCAGATCAACCCAATTTATAAATCTAGCAATCTACGACCTATAACCTAGAAATATGAAACTTTCTATATTCTATCCTGGGAACAGGTTGAACCAGGTTTAACTTGTACCTAGGTATAGGTCAAAAGTTCAACCTATACCTAATATGGTTAAAATCAAAAATAAAAAAGTTAATCTGGGTAAGTCTTTTGATTTTCTTTCTAGCTCTATAATAGGATCTATATTCAGAATACCTAGGTATTGGTCAAAAGCTCAACCTATACATGATACAGTTAGAATCCAGAACAGAAAAGTGAATCTAGAAAGGTCAAGCTAATTAGCTTCCTAGATCTATAGCTATATTTACACTCTAAAACCTGCAAATCTAGTAACTGTGTGAGTGTGTGGCTATATAGGGGTTTGACTTAGGCAACCCCTCATTTTTGTAATTTCTACCTCCACAAATAGCTGTTAGGAAATGTATATAAAGTGTGAAGTGCTCATGTATCTAAATTTAATGTCTAGAATGCAAATGAGCTAATATATCAAGTAAATACCTAGATCTAACCCTATATGCAAATAGAGTGAAACCCTACAATGTAAATGCAAAAAAAAATTCCATGAATGCATGTGTATGTACAATCATGTAAATATGAATTAACAAATAATAGATGTGAAAATAACAAGGAAATCATACCAATCCCTGAGGGAAAAAGTACACCTAGTCATCTTCACAATCCATTTGAAAATCCATTATGTAGAAAAGGGATGTCTTGAATTCTTGATTGAGATTGTAGATGCTTGATTGAGATTAAAGATGCTTGATTTAAATGCTTGAATGAAATCTTGAATAATCAAATATTGTTTCAATGGATAACAAGAAACTAAGGCTATGATGAAAAACTCTCTTCCTCCTCAGACATCACCTGGCACCAAAAATGAGACTCAAGCCCCTGTTTCTGAGGACCTCAAAGATGATCAGGGAAATCCTTCCACTCAGTCTCCTATAAGGCTTGAGACCTCTGAAGATAATTCTAGAGGGGAGTATCACACTTCTGGAAAAGGGAAAAAGGTCTAGAGGAGCTTCAACATCAACATAGTGAAAATGGGGATCATAAGGGAGGTTGTTTTCCCCAAAATCATGGAGGATACCAAAGGCAATGTCCATAAGGAAGAGTTGATTGATCCTGTGTTGGTGGTCCTAAGCGATAAAGCCAGGGAAATGGATTTGGACTTCCTCAACAACACTAAGAATAGCATGCTAAATCAATACAGGTCCTTCAAATGGCTCTTCCATGAAATCGAAGACCTCAAAGAAAAAATTCATAGTACTGATGACAAGGATCACCAAACCACAGAGAGAAAGCAAAGCCTGGAGGATAGGGTCTAGCATCTGGAATAAAAAATGATCAGCCTAGAGGAAACCCTAAAGGGTATTTCTGAGCAAAACTTTAACATTCTCAAAGCATCCAATGACAACATAAAGCTTCTAATCAACAAAATGGAAGAGAAAATGGACAGCAGGGTTTATAAGAGGACTACGGTGGAAGGGAAGAAGAAGCCAAGTGAGGGCCCAAGTAAAAGAACCAGAGCTAGAACAAAGCAAAACAAGGAAAAGGAAGGCTCCCATGACTCCCAAGACATCCAGAATGTTAAAGAGGTAGCAGAATTGATGGAGGCTCTCAAATGCAATGCTGCTAGCATGCTCAAGAGCCTAGCTTAACTATTTCCTCGGTGCTTGTCTTTTTGCTTTGTTTTGTCTTTCCTTTTTTGTGTGGTTTATTTATGTTTGGCCTTTTTGTGGCATGTCCCTTGGATTGCAAAAACTTTAGCTTTGAGCTGATCTTGTTTATCTCTTTTTAATTACTCTGTTGTGGGTTTCAGGCACCCAGGCACCCTGTAAAACCTATTTTACTTAATCAAAAACAAGAAACTAAGACTTCCACCTTGTAATTACTTGTATTCAAATTGAGATGTCCACCTTGCTTCACACGTTCTAGTTCTTGTTCTCTCAAAATGAATCAAATGAGTTTATTTTATAGTGATTTTGGGATTAAATTCACAAAGGATGACCTCACTGGGCTAGAAAAATGAAAACACCTTGCATCAGGTCTGAAACCCATCAAAATTCAACCCTTGAGGTATAGGTTGAACTAGGTTCAACCTATACTCAAAAGGTGTAAATTTCAAGGTAAGGTTGTAGGATTCGAGGGATGTTAAGTGGTTCAGGGAGAAACAGAAAGATAAGTAGGAAAATTGAGCATGAATGCATTCAAATAATGAAATTACCCAAGATGAGGCCCAATAGGGAAGAAAATTTTGTGATTGGAGAAAAAATATAGGATGCATACAGATTAGATCCTACTTATTTGAACAAGCTAAAGAGGGAAAGTGATTAAATTTAAATTAGGTGTTCATTAAATGTAATTATAAGGTGTTATAATGCAAATACACTAAGGAGGGTGCTAAACAACCATTAAATTGTAGAGCACCCAAGTGCTTACAATTTGAGATGATACAAGTAAAAAAAAATTAACATCGTGCCCCAATAGATTTGTTAACTCTAGTTTATAAAACTAACTTTAAGTAAATATCAATATCAAAAAGGATTGTTTAAGGTTTACATTTAAATTTATTAAAGAATTTTAATTTAGATGCTTCTCTAAATAGGTATTAATATAAATAAAAACTCCTTATTTTATACCTTTATGCGACCATGCAATAGGGTCAATTCACCATAGTTCCAAACCTAAAGGAATAAATCATTCACTAAAGTCTACCCACCTAAATAGATCATCGTAAGATTTCTTTAAGAGCTTGGGATGCTTACCTTCACTAGGGCATAAGGTGATAAATATCCCACCCAAACAACTATTTTACCACTCCTAACCTAAGGGGCAATATGCTAATGGTCATGCAAGAGTGCGTCACTAAGTGCACAAAGAATGGTAGTTTAATATTTTATATTAATCTCACACTCAAACTGCTAGAACTTAAGCTTCATTTGAAGTTTTAAATAAAAATTTAATTGTATTTGATTTTTCTTTTTTTTCTTTTTTATGTTTTTCCATAGTGTAAAAGTTGGCATGACACTATCATTACTTTTACTTAATTGCTATAATTAAGAATTGGTAATGCATAAATTTAGTTATTTCTCATTTTTAATTAAATATACAATTTTTTTTTGAGATAGTTTCTAAAATATTTCTAAAAATAATATTTTATTTTCTAATTTAACAAATATTGTTTAACAATTTAGAGAGACCTTCAATGGTAATTACATCAAGTTTCGACCATTTTGTGCCAAGAGAGAGGGGAGGGGAGATCTTCTAACAAGGAATGCTAAAGTAGAACTAAGAATTAGTCATTGTCTTTATAGTGGTATAGGGCGGAAGAAGTAAATTCACATTTTACCAACCTTAGTTAAATATTTTTGAAAGAATGTGCATTAGTATTCATCTATGTACCATAATTTGAAGTTTCTTCTTCATCGTTTAGATGTACAAGGGCAAGGGAAGACCTTGTGAATTATAAGGGAAGAAATAAGATCCTACTCATTTTCACTCTTCTTTTTGCAAATGCCTAAGAGACCACAACTTTGAGTGGGTTATGCAGCTAGGGAATATAGTACAAACCTTTTAACACCGCACCCTAATAAATTTGTCAATTATAATTTGAAACAATTCATCCCCCAACACTCTCATTTCTCACAAAAGTTATTGTCAACCCTAGAAATTGTCATCTGACTTTAAGGGATTTTAAATCCTCTCATTCAAGGAAAATATTGTATGAATTTCCTAAAACTTATAGTGAATCTGGTATTTATCTATTGCTGTAAATTTAAATTGATTAAAAAGTATTTTCTTAAATATTAAATAAAAACTATTAGTTGTTTCTTATCTTTGGAGATTTTATTGGACTTTAAAATAAAATGTTAAATTTTGAAAGTTTCAAAATTTCAAATATAAGAAAATTAAAACTTATTATAAGAAGATAAAATTGTAAATTTATCATTGATTGAGTAAGATTTAAAATAGATTGTTTGATTTAATACTGAACAACAATAATTAAAATGATGAAACCAAATACTTCTACTGCACAAATGATTAAAAGGAAATTAACTGTGAACAATGACATGTAATTTATCTCGGACTAGATTAACATTCAGACACATTTTTAAAATTTAAAGTAAATTGCGATTGCCCATTTAGAGAAAATAAGTAGGAGAAGAGAAATAATTTTAATCTCTCTTAAAGAGAAGTCCGTACAAATATTTACCCCTGATTTCATAGCTTGGCTTGTTCTGTACATCTCAGATGTTTCAGCGATGGGATGTCATTTCTTTTACTTTTTTATTTTACCAAGAGAAATGGGGATGTCATTTCTTTGCTGCATTGATGCCCACGGGACGTGATAAGAACCAAAAACATACGACAAAAAAGACTTATCAAGTCCCAGAATTTAAATGATACACAGAAGAAACTAGACCAAGTATAATCATCTTTTTGCAGAAGTCCTCTAGATCGTGCCATAATAATTGTAGGATTTCTCATCTAGAATGATTTTGACACGATTGAGAGTACCCTAATAGTCACTTCCGCGATATTACGATTGATTTTGGTATCGATTTCCATACTGTTGTCGGTAATATTCTTGTCAGTAAGTAATATGCTTGACACGATTTTGCTATCTGATTTCCTACTGCTGTCAGTAATATTATTGTCATGTTGCTGTCGGATGCATGCTGTGTTTGATTCCCTATGCTAATATTGTTAATAGTCCTTCATAACAGGAAAACAATGAGTTGAAAGCTCATTTTGTAGTGCGAGATAGCTGTGAAAGGCATTTGGCAGACTGATTGATTGATCCGATGTACCAAGTTTCTCCTGCAAATGCTGCAAAGGTGGTGACTTCAATTTTATCGTGGACAGTTGTTTTTCTTCACATAGAATAGCTATTACTTTGGCTTTTGAGTAGCTCCAATTAATAGCTATTACTTTGGCTTTTGAGTAGCTCCAATGAATGCATGAAGATTAGTTATACGTATAAGAGTCAAAAGGGGTCACTTTGGCATATGAAAAATATTGATTAGAGTGTTGAATTTATTCAAATGATTTAAGATGTTACTACCTTCCTTGACTTTTAAATTATATAATTTCTTCATAGAAAATACTTTATTTGAACTTAATACCATCTCATACATTTTTTTATTAGATGATCTTGTTGGCCTATTACATTTTGATAGGATTAGTTTTTAATAAATTACTCTTAGTTTGTAGCATTGGTTTTCAACGGCCTATTACATTTTGATAGAATTAGTTTTTAATAAATTACTCTTAGTTTGTAGCATTGGTTTTCAACAGCATATTACATTTTGATAGGATTAGTTTTTAATAAATTACTCTTAGTTTGTAGCATTGGTTTTCAACGGTTATGAAACTGTTTTCGTCTGTATGTATTTTGCCTTTATAAAGGCACATATGAAATCAATAATAGATATAGTTTCTATTCTACACTTTTATATGGTACCAGAGCTAC
This sequence comes from Chamaecyparis obtusa, assembly GCA_027943335.1. Classification (NCBI taxonomy): domain Eukaryota; kingdom Viridiplantae; phylum Streptophyta; class Pinopsida; order Cupressales; family Cupressaceae; genus Chamaecyparis; species Chamaecyparis obtusa. Next base: position 1,330,811 of record BSBK01005098.1, on the reverse strand, counting down.
TATAATCTCAAGCCTGACAGAGATGGAAAGATAGGTTCATCAGTTTGGTGTGACGTTGGAAGCATCTTGTCATGGGCGTGATGGAATATTTTAATACAATCATACTAATTTGATTTTCTGAATGTCACTATGGGATCGGTGCACCTAACCAAACCAACTCTAGATTTACCTTGCTGGATGCCGACAATATAACTGTCTATAGATGTTTTTTGATGTTGTTGACACGCTGCAGAAGATGCAGACCGGACATTCTTGAAAATACATTGTTTGGAATTCAAGTGGAGAAGCAGACACCAACCAAAGGATAGCGATTTTCACAATCTAATGTGATTTTGTAGATGAGTAAGTATCTCACCAAGGATGCAGAGAGTTTTTTCTTTTTAGTAGTGAGAGTTCGAATTGAAATTTGGAGGTGTACCATACAAGGCTGTCAAGGCACCCCCTTACTCCACAACAATTATATCTCAACGGTCAAACGCATAAGGATGGAGTGGTCTCACAGACCCATTTGTTGGAGAGAGGTTTGAGATTTATCATTATGAGTTTGCATTGTTTTTGGGAAAATCCGCATTCCTTCTATTGAGAAGATTAGAAAGTTTTAAATAGAAATGAAGCAAAGAACGTGGATGCTAGCATCTTACGACAAAATGCTAAGAGCAGTGCTCCGGTTAGGGTTTTAAGTTTCATACTAGTGCCATGTGGATCGTTGCATCATTACTACACCAAGTTAGTTACATAATAATAACGGTTTTCTTGTCAAGGTTGGCCGTTTGGTTCTCAACAGTAATCAGTAGCAAGGTGAAGGAATGATTGAATGCTGTTGCTATGTGCATATAAGCAGAGGAGCTCAAAGAAATCAAGGCATGCGATCATATAGTAATATCTTCTTGAAGTGGGGCAAAGAGGTATCATATACAAAAGGTGCATTTTTATTTCTTGGAAGTATCAGGGGTCCTGCATTGGTTGAAATCTATATTTTCATGATTATATCAAGCATTTCTTGTATACTTTGAGGTATTGCAATTTCTATCAAGTTTTGGAAGTACTCTATTGCTGCTAAGGATGTGAATTACTTTGGAATTTTTATAATTGCAAAGAGAAAATACTGAATTTTAAAGAAGAAATAGAAAGTGTATTATAATGGGTATAGATTTCTTTCTTCTGATAAAGATGATTACATCTTCTCATATTTATATTCTCAAGGTTTATCACATGCGTGTTCTTTTGAAGAACTTCATGCATAGAATGCAAATTTGATTTATAGGAGGCTAGAGGCAACAAAGTCAGGAGGTTACCTATGATCCTTGTGTGTGTGAATTTTGTACCTAGTTATAGACACAATACTTTAGTAAAATATTAGATGTTATCAAAAATTAAAATTTGACAAATAAATGAAACTAAGCTAACCAGGCGATTTACTGTCTTCTAATAGGTGCGAGTATGATGTTCTTAGATTGGAATTGAGATCAGTGACAATGCAACACCTAAACGAAGGATTTGAATGCAAAATATGAAAGACTATATGAATGCAGATTATTCTAGATTTTTGTACTTACTATGCAATAAGAATGAAAAATTGTATGAATCTAAGCTAAATGAATGAAATTGAGATTGAATGCAGATTTAATCTAAGAATGCTATGAATGAATATGAAAACTATGATATGAAATTATGCAAAAACTATGATCAACTATGAAAGATCTCACAAATCACCTATCGCAAGTGCTTAATCATTCAATCGCCAATTCGCCAAAGTAATTGTGCAAATTCGAGTGTTGATGATTATGAAGAGCTGAGCTTTGATTTTATAGAAATCCAGGGCTTTGAGGACGCAAGAGAAAAGCCATAAATCACTCTTGATAAACTCAGGTTGATTTTTGAGTTATCAAGAAATCAGAGATAATCAACTCACACAAATCATGCAAAAGTAGTGTTTAACTCAAAATAGAGTTTTAGATAAAATTTCAACTCATCGTCAGATGTTGAGTTTCAATTTTAAAATTAATTGTTAATTTCTAGTTGTCTGTTTTTCTGGTTGTGCATGATTTAATTATAAATTAATTTAAAAATAAAATGATTTATTCTCAACTTAACTGATTTTTGAATTAAGACAATTGATTTATGGGTTAATCAATTATTAAATCAAACTTTATTCTACAACTATATTATTAAAAATTGACAATTAACATTAATTAATTAAATAAGAATTTAATCAATTAGTCATGAGATTTTAAATTTATTGTCAAAATTAAATAATACAATTTAGGAATAATTTAATTAAATCTAATTTAAATAATTAAGTGGCAGTATTAAATCTAATTAATTAAATATTTTGAATATTCATTTAATCAAACTTTAGGGTAAATAGGATTTATCACCAAATAATAATTAAATCAAAGATAATTAGGATAAATAGGAATATTGGTAGAAATATTCTCTAATGCAGAATTTAGGATAATCAATTAGAATTCGATAATGTGTAGATGTGCTTTAGGTTAGGACTTTGATGTCGATTTCATTCGAATTGAAGATGTAGGAGGTTAATGAACCTATAACCCATTTTTGAGGTATTACATTTTGCCCCTTTTTGAATCACTGTGCAAAGCATAGTGGTTCAAAGAATAGTCTGTGTATGATATATGGAATTGATTTGAAAGATTAACCGATTTTGAGACAGAAACTGATTGAAAGATTTAAAGATTCAAGATTTAGGTCCTGACTGACCAAAGATAATGTTAACTATAGCAACAATGAACCGATGATTATGAAAAAGTGTCAAAATGCCTGATTCTGAACCTTATGATTGCGAAGAAGTGAGTGACCGATTCCAGACTTGAATGTCCTCAAAGAAGAATCATATTGGTATCACATCCTGAAGCCATCAGTTATGAAGAAACAAGGAAATAACACTAATGAACTGATAGTTACAAAAAGCTAATACAGTTTACAAGATAGATTAGGATACCAGATTGATATGGATCTCTGTGAATCTGATATGCCCCAAGCGATGATAGATTTGCCCCAAGCGATGAGGACTTTAGAAGAGTCAGCAATTAGACATGGTTGTTGTCTTGATTACTAAAGAAATATTTGATTTCCAGAATTGAGTTACAGACTTTGAATGATGTGCAATGTCATACCCCCTTTGGGATAAAAATTGAAATCTGACAAGAAAAGTCAGCGTTGAATAGTTGAGAAGCATGTTAATTGGTTTGAAAAGTGGTTATACATGTTCGAGAACGCATTCTACATCATTTAGAGGTCCTGAAGACCAAGTTTGACCAGGTTGAAATTCAAATAGTTTGATGTAAGATAATAAGTTAAGTTGAATTCTAGATTTCTATGATGATTGAAGGTCAGTTATGCAAGTAGTTGATAATATAAATGATTTTTGATTTTGATCCTGAAAATGATTTCTACTTGTTGTTTCATTGGAGGGACCTTCATACAATGCTCAGTCCTTGTGTCATGTTTAGCATTTTTTTTTTTGAAGAATCGTTTAAGTGTTCAAGCAATTTGTGAGATCATGCAAATATGCAAAGTGCAAAGTGATATGCAAAATGAAATGCAAACCTAAGACCTTGGACCTAGTCACTGATCATGTGTCGATTTGTTATCATCATTGAACTTTTTAGGTAACTGGATAAATCAATACAACATCCACTAGTCATGAAACTATAGACATATGAATATTGATTTGTATGCACAAGAATCAATACAACACCCACTGGTGAGACAACCATAGACATATGAATATTGATTTTGTTTTTAGAATGTCGAATTAGATATAAGCACCAAGGCACAAATGCTAGGATGACCTGAATATCATATCTATTTTGATATAGCAATTTGTATAAGCATCAAAACATAAACATCATGATGACCAGAATACGCCTTGCGTAACAAACATATCAAGCAGTCAAGAGATCATTCTAAATCCAATGTGAATTACCCGTAGTGACTCTTTATCGTTCACATCCTTAGGTAAGATCGCATTTCACAATAGGAAAAAGAACTCACTTAAAAAGACAATAGTTAGATCAAACTTCCTTGAATTTTCTAGGCATCAATGGTTGAGGTTCTCATGGTCATCCAATTCGAGATAGAGGATCTTATAGATGGACACCATTTGAATCCAGAATTTCTAAAGTTGTTAGCTTTTCACATATAAGCAGAAGACAAAGAAAAGATTATGCCCCCAGTCATCACTCTCTAAATCTTGTAAAAGACATCATCAAAGAGCTCGAAGGGACATAATATGCAAAAATCTCAATGTGAATCAGTAAGCATACAAGGAGATAAAAGCATGTAAAAGCATAGATTATTTTCAGTTTGATGTTTGATTGCATTGTTGTAGATACAAAATCCTTTTTGGAGAGGAGACTGACTGACTGACTCAAATGAAGCTTCAAAGGACTCTGACTGGATACAACACGTCTAAGATACTGGAGGCCATAGGATATGACATTGATTGCCCCCAAGTTGAAACATTGATAGGACACATACGCTTGAGCTGATTGGTGTACAGACTGACTTATTGAAAATAGGAAAATATGTACAAACTAAAGCAAGACTGAAAGCTGAGAAAGACCAAAATTGTGCTAATAGATGGAGCATTTTGAACAAGTGGCACCCATTTGCCTGATTTTCACCATCTTGGCAGAGATTCTATTTTTGCTACCAAGGCATCTGTTTCCAAGTTTTCACCAAGGCACTTTTTCTTTTTCTCATTTTTTTGTATTTTTCATTTTTTAAATTTTTTTGTACTTTTAATTTTCAATTTTTTTGTGAATCATCAAGGCAACCATTGCTAGGTTTTCACTAAGATGTTCATTTTTTTAGGACTTTTTCAGATTTTTATGATTTTTTCAGGATAATTTACCATAGACTGAATGCCTTAGGCATAGAATTTCTTCAAATGGAGAATGTTGATTGATTCTCAGAGTTGTTCTCCTTCAGTCATTGAGAGTTGATAGGCACCAGAGCCAAAAGTAGCAGTAATAACAAAAGGACCCAATCAGTTGGGCTCAAACTTCCGCTTGCATTGTCTATGTGATTGATTTTTGAGATTCTCTCTCAAGACTAGATCACCAACCTGAAATTCTCTATATCTGACTTTCTTGTTCTAACCTCTAGACATTCTTTTCTGATATACTCTAAGATGATCATACGCTTCTTGTCTATGCTCATCTAGTAGTTCAAGTTCTTGCAACCTAGACACTCTGTAGTCATCATTAGTTACTAGACCATGCATTCTAATTCTTAGTGATGGGATTTCAACCTCAATAAGTAGTACCACTTCAAACCCATAAACTAAAGCAAATGGTGTAGCCCTAGTGGGCATTTTGATACTTGTTTTATAGGCCCAGAGAGGTGGATTGATCATGAGATGCTAGTCTCTTCCTATTTTATTAACTATACAGTGCAAGATTTTCAATAGATTCTTATTTGAAGCCTCTTCTTGTCCATTCCCTTGAGGATACACTAGTAAATTTTGCCATAAATTTTGATGAGAAAAAGTTGAATTGTCTACAACAATTGGTCAAATAGGTAACTAAAACTTTCGTCAATCTTTTTTCGTCGAATTGTCTACATGGTGATTAATCGTCAAAATTTTGACTAGACTAGTGGTTGAATTATCCACTGCAACAATCCCTTGGAAGTGGAAGAATAAAACCACCACCTCGGTTGAGTCAATTGGTGTGAAGGTCAAAATTGAGATGTTAACTCAAACTTTTGGCGTTGAACTATCTAGGGTGGTTCGTGGAAAAGACCATCAAATGCATAGCATTCTGGTCAAAAATAGCGTCGAACTATCCATGGTTGTTCATGGAAAAGACCGTCGAATGCATAGCATTTTGGTCAAAAATAATAGTGTTGAAAGGTTGAAATTGAGACCAATCCAAAATGTTGTTTAAAAAAAAATTGTGGTGCACCATTTCAATATATTCCTAGTTTTAGTTGAATATATTGGTTGTCTATAATTAGCATTGCAGTGTCAAATGCAGCATGAATTCATAATATGTGTGGAATTTATGGTAACTAAAATATAGCATAAATTATAGTCCAATGAGATGAGATCAAGAGATAAAAATATTACAGCATCTTCTATTATAGATATTCAAGTTAAATCCTCAGAAGAAATGACAAAGTGTTGAAATTGGGAAAGATAACACATCCAACTCTCTGGGTATGACATACCCCAACAAACTTGGACTACTACAAATCCCAATTGAATTCACTAGAAGAGACACCTATCAGTCATGGTATTTAAGCTGGTCACGATGCAAGAGGAACTAACCAATCAAAAAATAAATTTTACTCAAGTAGATTGGTAAAGGATATGCACAGATCATAAGGAAAGAAGCATCATATAAAATATTCATCACACATTGTGGCGAAGTGCAAGACATATCTACCTAAGGACCAACATTGTCAATTAAAGTGGATAAACAACTAGAATCCTTACTTACAAACTAGAATATGCACATAAGTCCTTAAGGTGCCTCCATGAACTGAAAACAGTAAGTTAGAAATAGGAGGAAACATGGATACTAGAAGTAGAGACAACCAAGGTCCTATTTCAGTTTTGATCAACTAAGTCATAGAACTATAGGATGTGACATAAGATAGGATAGTAGAGTGAGAGCAACAAAGTCAATTCCACTAACAACACCTCTTCGTTGTCTCAAGACAATACAAAACGTTCATGGGCTAATGTTAAAAGCCAATGAAGTACTACACTCTCAGACCAAACATTAAATCCTTCAGATTCATCAAAGAATTCTAATGAGTAATATCATAGACCTAATTAAAGGAAACTAAACAAAAGCAACTGCTTAAGCTGTAACTTGAAAGCACTCTAATACTCCAAATTACTCAAAAGCAGACCATCATGTTAACTATACAACTAGTATTTTCTGCCTATTTTGTAATCAATGCATCCATAACATGAGTAACTTAAACCTCATCATTCCTATCAACCAACCTTGGCTGGCAAAAAGTTACCACTGGCAACACTAACTCCAACATCATGCCAATGATAATTGTCACCATGATGACAAAGACTTGGTATTGGTGGCCCAGGAGAAAGTTTGGCTTCTATAGCAAACCGGATTGTCCCAGCTACCTCCATAGCTGCTTCCAATGATTTAGTGTCTATAATCTGATATTGCCCAACATATTTGGCCCTGTTTCCTACAAAATTAAATATTTATGTTAACCTAAAATGTTCCAAGACATTGTGGGAAATTCCCAGTGTTAGCTTTAGTTTGTCAGAAATGCTGTTAAAATCTCAATGATGAATCACTGCTTCGTCATCTTATATTATCCTATAAAGTTCTGACATCTAGATGACAGCCATGGCAACATATATGCAAGACCTCATAGAATAATAAATATTTTTCATTAGGTTTATAAGTGTGACCTCATAGAATTCATTATCACTTAGCATTTAGCAACATATCAGGTCATACTTCTAGTTGACATCTTTAAGACAAATGACAATCAGGATCAAATAGCTAAAAAATATATAATAGTATTACTACTAAATATTTTTGACACAAGGATAGCTAAAATATATCATCACAATTGCGAAAAAATGGATATGAACAACTTCCCATCTACAATGTGAGACCTTTTTATTTGGAGGCCAACAAGAAATATGTAATTACCAAGCCATTCTTGAAATAATGGAAATAGATTTCATGTTCGCAGAGATCCCAAATCATATCTTAAAAGCCCCTCCTATTAATAAATACCCCACAATATGCTTTTAAATATACAAAAGACAATATATATCAAAATGTCTAAATGCATGTAAAACAATTGAGTGGAAACTGAATAAATAACTAGAAAATGCCAGCTGAAGTATGCAGAAATACCCTAGTTCACTTCCAAAATTATACATCATATAAATAGATGTTCCTAGTTTCCTGTCTAAATGCAAGAGAGCTCTTAAGCTTTACTCCTGCTGATCCTTGTTTCAGGATTCACCTTATAAATTGATTGCCTTCTTTGCTATTTGAACTCTATAATTGTTGAATCTTTGTTTCCTAGGTTACAAAGAAATATCTATCAGCCCTTGCTTATGTAGGCTCACTGTTCCATTTATAAGGAAGTTGGCTTTCTCATTTCCTTATATAAGTGTGTCAAGGTAAGTCTCTTTAAATTTTTGCAAATTTGGGAAGTGTCCCATTCCTCTATCTAATTACTTCCACTGTCACTGCGTAGAGCCTGAATTGGCATTTTTGAAACACCTTTAATTGTTGTCCTTTGGGCTCTGCTATTGCACCCTAAATATCCACCTTGACTCCTAATAGAAGAGCATACACTACTAAATTATCGCAATGGTTAAACACATGTCAAAGCAAGATGAAAGACAGTGTCATAATTTAGAAGCAACCCTACTCCACCTTTAGATCAGTGTTGAATCTATAAACAACAAGCAGGATCTACTGACATGGATGGTTATAACATCTATGCATTGGATAGGACATGATAGAGGGGGTCGAGGATGTGGTGTAGGTGCACCAAGGTCACAAGCAGGAGGCAAGATGAGCCATAGGGACACTGATGGATCCCAAGGAGGAGTGGAAGACAAATGGCCTTCAAAGGTCATCAAGACATGTAATAAGGCCTATCATGGTCTTGAAATGGTATTTTGATCACATGTTGATCATATTGTAATCAAAGCTTTAATGTAAGCCTTAATGGCATTATGAAGTCTCAAAAGTACCTAGGGGTCACTAGGAATGGACTAAGGGTTGATCCTAGGTTAGGTGTTAATGGAATTGACCTATAAGGGTCTTAATAGTTGTAATAAGGCCAATAGAGCCTCTAGATGATGCTAAAAGCACTAAAAGTGCAAGATTTTGTAAATTGCCTCTAATGGCAAAAATGGCCTAGAATGGGCTTAATGGGGTTAGTTGGGTTAGTAAAGGTTATAGGATGATAAAGGTTATCATTAAAACCTTTAGAAGTCTTTAGTTTTGGCATTATATGTTTAGGTTGTTGAGTTGACAACTTTGTTGTCAACTTGACAACAAATCTCTAAGTATTTCATGTTGTGAACAGTTAGTTTTGACTGTTGCAGACGGTTACAAATAGTTAAGAGGTTGTTGTCAAGTTTGAGGGAGAATATGGAGTCTATTTAGAGGTTATTCCATGTGATTAGAGGGGAGAGATCATACTGAATATGAAAAGGCACGAAGTCAAAGGTTTTTGGAATGAATAAAATTTAATTCTCTGCAAATTAGTAACTCATTGTCCTGTGGACAATCAAGACACTAGTGTGTTGTTCTGAGCGTGATCTTTGCTTTGTGTGGATGTAAAACATTTATTTGTTTGGGATTTTACTTGTTATTATTTCCATTACATTGTTTTTCCCTGAGAACACCAAGAAACTATCTGGTGTAGTGACAAAGACTGGCTCCTTAATGGTACAGTCAGCGGTCTATTTTGAAGACCTTAACTATGTAAGGGCACTCCCATCCTTGTGATCTCTATGACTTGGATGGGAGATGTCTAATTATATTATATGTACATTATGGAAGTTTGATGCAGGGTGGAGCGCAAAGTGAAAGAACAGTGAGTGACTAGTGAACACATAGTGAAGGTGCACTTGGAAAGCACCAAATGGTGATCTGATGGCTGGAGTAAGAATGTGATGGTGGAATATGTCTAGGGGGATGTATTGGAGAGTGTTTGAACCATATTTGTACTTGTGTGTTGTTGGGAAGGGCATTTTCCACAAAGCCCTTTATTTATGACCCTAGGAACAAGGGTTTAATGGTTTGGGAGTTAGGTGAGTAGTGTGACCAAGAAAAGTAGAAAATTGGTGGTTTGGAAACCTAATATAATACTATTTAAGGTCATAGAGTCTTGGAAAGTAGTGGAGTATAGGGTTGCTTTGATAAAGGGGGCTAATTAGGCCTAGGAAAGAGAGCAAGCAGCAGTAGAAAGGTTCACTAGTCAAGGAATGAAGTCTTGAGGTTGAGATGGGTTTTGTAACTCCCAAAAGGGTACTTGGAAAGATAATTACTTTACTAGGTTGTTTGGAAACATTTCATGGAAATTGTAGATTTCTATCTAGACAGGGCTACTAAGCAGGCCTAGAAGGGCTATAGTGAAGAATGATGAAAGATGGATTGTTTGGAGTTGGTGAAGAGTTGAAACATGTCAAACGTACCATGATAAGATGATCCAAGGTGTTAGGGTCAGTATGAGAAGCTTGGTTGAGATTTTGGTATGGTGGAAGTGCTAGGTACACTAGGTAACCTAGGAGGGTATTTGAAGTCTAATTAGATTGGATTGAGGAATTGAGATAATGAACTCAAAAGTATGGATGTGGAAGTAATCTACCAAGTCAAAGAAATCTATTTGATTATGTCTAATGTATTTTTTGTAGAATTCCAGAGAGGTACCACTACATATGCCAAGAAGGGTATTCACCATGAAGATTGGCACCAGTACGTTGTGCGGAAAGGCATCAATTTAGTCATTTTTATGATTCCATTATTGCCTTCATGCAATTGGAAAACTTGGAAGAAGCTTATGGAAATTCAATGGGACTTGAATTTTTGTGTCCCCGGGAGTATGATGTAGGTGCATCTCACGACTAGCAATATTTTGAAGATTTTGGATTATACGAAGATAATTTATATTGTAACATGGCTTAGTAAGCCATTTTTGTGTCTTCATGATAGAACCCGAGACATCAATTGGTATTATTGATCATAGATTCAGTTGTTACCATTTATCCATGGTTTGAATCGACATTATTATTCTGTCGATATCAGATTTTAGATTGTGTTTGGGCTCATTTATCCTTCCATTGTCGACCTCTGCATCAGGATGGAGGTAGGTTCCTCTGGAGAGTGTTTGAGGATAGAGGAAGGTTTGTGACCAATTATGACATTCTTAATATTTTTGCATTCTCCCTCAAGAAGGTTCATACCTTAGTCTTTGACCTTTCTAAGCATCATTATTGTAGTTTCCCTGACAATACGTAGTGCATTGTTATATACTGCACAAATACACTCACTACACATGTACAGTGAAACATGTGTCTAATTTATAGTCAAGTTCTATTGAGCTTGTAAATGTGATTTCAAAAGCACATTCCCGTGTACAGAACTAGCATGTCCACAAAACATGAATGAGAACAAGGTGAAAATCCAAAGCTCATTAGTTGGGATTTCCAAAGAGAGAAGGCATGAGATGATTAAGGATTGTAGTCTTCTAACAATGTAAATTTCACTTTGAAAACTAATACAAATGCTTTAGTTCTTTTCTTGTCAAGAAAAATGATCTCCTTTTGCTCTCCTAAATTATGGTGTGAGTTTTTTGATATTAACAAAAAGGTGCCATCTTCTCTCAATTTTTGGTACGAGGGTATCAGGGCACATAATAAAAGCCTATGAGATTCAGTTTCTTTACGATAGGTCAGAACTGAGTGGGCTTTGATATCATGTTAAAATTTATAGAGATAATAGCAGTACAAAGACAAGACGCATACAAATAAAATTGTCTATATATTTTATTGAAGAAGATTACATGCTACATGTAGTCTTTAAAGGGCACAATTTCTTCAAACCTGGATCTGAACTTGATAGCTAACTTAAACTAATTAGCTACCTAATAAAATCCAACTCTAACAAACTATGAAAACTAAAACTAACACTACCAACAACATGTTTAAGATTCAGTTTATACATGCAATGACTTATGATTGATTGTGACATAATGGAGACTTACTACATCATATTTTTCTTTCTAAACTCTGCTGGCAATAATCAACTCGTAGGAGAATGTGATCGCCATTTTTTTAATTTCTCTTGTCCATATATGAAATTTCTAGATGACATTTTTAATTTTATTTCTACGTTCATGTTTTGTTTTGAACATATATGAAATTCAGTATTCCATTTTTGTGTATCTACAGACTATTATAACTGTTCAGGATGTTCCATCCTTGGAAAGCAGGAGCAACAAAATCATATTTAAAGATGTATCTTCAAATTACCCTTGACAAAAAACACTACTCATGAAATAGTTATTTGTAAGAGTCTAGAATAGGTTATTAAGTCTTTAAGAAAGGGCTTATTGTTTAAAATATTCAAATGAAGTCATTTGGTTATTTGAATTTTCAAATATTTAAGTAAACAACGGCTAGTTTAGGGCTTTAGCGGGAAGTTTGAGTTGGTTACTGTTTTAAAGATCAAATCATTCAACTAACTGATGAAAGGTGGTTGAAGTAGTTTTAAGAAGTTCTGTTATTCATTAAGGAGTCTTATTTAGGGAGTCTCTGTCACTGGACAGAGGGCAGATTTTTGTGTAAAGACTGGTGAATAGACAGCAATAAAACCCTCTATTTTTGTGAGTCTATTCATTCCCAAGAATCTCAATTTGATTTTTTTTGATGTGTCAGTGAATTAACAAGGTTTTTCATTCAATATCATCATTTGGAATGTGTTTATTATTGCATTGAACTTGTTGTCGGGCCTGTTGTTTTGAATAGTGTTCTTTTATCTTAATTCTCTGTGCAGCATGTTTAGAAATAATGTTTAGAGTCATTCCATGAATACACAGGCCTAATTCATGGAATGACCATTTGTTAATTTTTATTATTATTCTTCTAATTTTGTACATGTAGAATCGGGTGGAACAAGTGTGATCACAGTGCGGAATATGGTGGAAAAATAGTGTAATGGATGCCAAGTATAGCAGTGGAAAATCTAACCAAAAAAAAGATGTATTTTGGGTTTGAGAACATTATATGATGTTCACTTGATGGTGAATCCATCTTCAATTCATTGCAGGAGTGTGTAGAACCGGAAGCTTGAGGAAGCCCTAGATAATAGGGGTTTGAAGGCATAAATTGTGGGTTTTGGTGTTGCAGAGCCCTTGAGGCTAAACCCTTTTAGATTTGATCCATTTATGACATAAAAAAGCATTTTCTAGGATTTGGGACTATTAGGAGACCGTTGTGTAGTACTTCCTTTGTTAAACCAGTGAATTTCAGTGCATTGAATCAAGGTAACAATGTTGAATAGGGGTGTTTGTAAAAGAAACAATAGTGTAAAAGCTTCTGATATGTTAATGAACTTAGAAAAGGGTATCCCTAAATGTCATCACATTGTCTAGTGTTTTGAGGAAAGGTAGAGTTATTCATGTTCCAAGTCTGTTGTAGGATTGGTTGTCAGCCTATTAGACTTTTGAGTCCAATTTGAGAAAGCTTTGTGAAATAGGAGTATGGAATTGAGATAGAGTCCTAAAAGCCTTCAAATCCAAGTATTAGGGAGTCTATAAGATCATAATCATCATTCAGGAGTGTTGTAGAAGGCTTTAGCAAGTTAGATCATTGTAGCATTTGTGGTTGATTGATAGTGCCTAAACATTAGGTTTTTGGTATTATTCATAAAAAGATATATTGATAGCAATGTAAGTGTTTATTGTTATACATATTCAAACATATACTCAGACATTTATATATGATAACAATATCTTATCCTTTTCTGTTAAATTGGTCTAAGTGTGTTGTCCTTCAAGCACAAGTACTTGGCCTCAAGTCAATAGCATCAAAGCACCTCATTATTGTCTATCAAATCCTAGTGGTATTGGAGTTGTTCATCTAAATCCTTCTTCAAATTTTGCATGTCTACTCACACAAGGTCCACATGGAGAAAGTAAGCTCTAGAAGTTCATGAACCTTGATCTTACTTATCTCCATAATCTCAATAGAAGATGGCAGACAAATTGATAGCAAAGATGCAGCAACAAAGGGATGATTTGGAGAAACATTATGAATGGATATATGCTATAAGCATGAATCCAGATTAGAATGTCACATAATATCATATAAACAACATGTTGGTGCCCAAAAATGATGGATTCACTTTTGGCCAACTAACAGGTACACACTGATACCTCTGCAATTCTGGCTTAATCTAGCCAAGGCTGGTAAGCCTAATTTCACTTTGAACTATTTAATTCTCTATGTTGCACAACTACGTACATAACAAACAAAGTTCCTCCAAAGGTGGTGAATGATCCTTCGAGGAAAGAAACTAATCTCCTAAAAATCTCTATTCTATAATACTTGACTAAATGGATTATACTAAATAATTAAAAGTAATGCTTTTGAAATAATGATTTAATAATCTACAAACCATAAAGTATGAACCAAATGACAATTTCCAAATTATAATTAGATCAGTGCCTTCTAAATACTTGGGCTATAGAGTCATAAAAATTTCAATCCTACATACAATTAGAGATGGTTTTAAGGTAACTCACTCCTTTAAAGCGAGACCATCACCCTACAAGCTTCTATTAAAACAAAATTTAAAACAACTTATACAATAGGTCCTATGGTTTTTAACTCAACTTAAGAGCCCAAAAGGAAATAGTAACAGGTTCTCAGACCATGCTACCATTATTCAAATTGTAAAAATTAGTCATAAATGAATGCATCAAATAGAAAAGCATAGTAGGATACCCTGGTTCATAGAGTAATCTAAAAGACTAATTGAAAACATATAACTTATAACCAAAAATAAAAAAGAAGAGCACTTATCTTTATTAATGTTGAAAAAAATAGTACATTAGAGTTCATATTATAGTTTTGATCGAATTATATCCTATGAAAATATATCTTGTAATGTGTTCTCTCTTTACATTTTACATTATGTATATATACATGTTTGAGTGGCTTTCACACCTCTTTAGGGTGAAAAGACACACCCTTATTACAAATTGTTTTGAAAAAATGATAAACTAACTAAAAAATAACTACCTAACTTTCGGATTTGGGTTTGGTTGCAAAACCAAAACACCTCGTGAAAAGATAAAATTTTGTGGGAGATAGGAAATTTGATTTCCCGAACTGGGTCTTTTTTAGATTTTTAAAATTTGACCATCTTCTACCTCTGTCGACATCATCTTTGAAGTAGGTCGAAATTCCAGCATTTTTTGAAGGCTTTGATCATAGAATTTTGATTGTTCTTGTCATAGAGCTTCCTTCCATAATATCTTAACTTTTTAATTGAAAATTAATGTAATATTTTATCCCATTTCATGTACTCCATCATTAATTATTAGGCATGGAGTCTAAGAGGCTATTTTTTAGGGTTTTATCACTATGTAGGACTCCAAATTTTGCCCAAAATTTAGAGCTCCAACACAACAAAAACACCATAAACTTGTAATCATAGCATCATGATCATACCATCCTATCATCATATGCTTCAAGTTCAACATCAAAATAATAAAATGTCAAATGATA
The DNA here is from genome assembly GCA_027943335.1 of Chamaecyparis obtusa. Lineage (NCBI taxonomy): Eukaryota > Viridiplantae > Streptophyta > Pinopsida > Cupressales > Cupressaceae > Chamaecyparis > Chamaecyparis obtusa. The sequence goes on along the minus strand of BSBK01005098.1, from coordinate 1,315,525 downwards.
AATCATAACATCAAGTTCAAGTAAAGGAAATAGAGCCTATATAACCATATTTGTTTGTCATACCCTTTTTGCAACGAACTCAAAAATTATTCAAATTAAACAAGTATGAACTGTAAGAGACTAAGAAAGAAGGCAAAGGTGTTACCTCACTAGGATGATAGTAATAATGAGACAAAGAACCATGAAGACTAAATCCAAGGAGACTAGATTTGAACATCCGGGTTCGTTCAAATTCAAAATTTGGTTTGCATAGCACTATCAAGTCAACAGCATGAGCATTATTTTGTGTCTAGAGTGTCATCAATGTTTTTAAATGTAGAATGAAATGGTTGTAAGTATGCATTTCTACCACATGCAAATGATTTTGAGATACAGACCTATGCAATCCAATCTCCCAAGGAATAGACAGCACCACTTATCACCATCTTTGCCAAAATAAGATTTGTCATAAAGCGATGTTAGAATAGTTACTAAAACGGTCATAAATTATGTTCTTATAGTAAAAGAATACTTTGACTTAAGAAAAAAACTAAAAAATATTAAAACATGACATTGTGCTTTAAAAACTAAAAAGGTACCTATAACAAAGAACTTCATTTCGACTTGCTAATTGGTTGTCACTATTAACTCTAAGCTTATCTTTAAAGTTTGAGCTTTACTTGGTTTCGAGAATAGTTTAATATTCTCTACTAAATAAGGCCAACCAAGTGAAGGTGGAAGCTCATTTGGCCCCTCCCCCACCCTCCCTAACATCACTCTAAATTCCCCATTAACATTTAATAGCATTCATTCATTCATTCAATCATCCATTTTTGAAATATAACATTCAATCATTATAATCACATGATAACATTCATTAACACATAAAATTCATTAACACACAACATTCATGAATAATTCATTAACACAAAATTCATTAACACGCAACATTCATGAATAATTCATTAACACATAAAATTCATTAACACACAACATTCATGAAGAATTCATTAACATATCATTCATCAACATTACTAGTACAAAATTACATCCATTAAGACAACGTTCTTTCATTAGCAAAAAATGTTAATTACAATCATTTCTTTTTGGGTTTCTTGTTGTTTTTTTTAATCATGTAATTTCTAAGAGGAAGATCAATGTCCTCGTCATTCCCCTCCTCTACTGGTTCTAATTCCAACGCATGTCTCCTCCTCATCTATTCAAGAACACGAGGCCGCTGCGCCAAAGGGGGGTCCGCTGCAATAACAACTACTTCATGAGTTAAATTCACACCATTTTATATTAGTGAATTACGAGTATTTATTTAAGTAAAAGAACTATAAATCAAAAAATTAATTTAAAAGAACAAAACATAGATTTTCTTTACCTGAATGTGCCACATGATCTACATGGTGATCAGTCTGAACATCCTTCGGCACTCATTCAGCATGACATGATTCTGTATCCTCTAAAATATACACAAAAAGGTTACACCAAGTTCAATTTAAGATGTTAAATTGTATTAATAATTACATAATTAGTTTTAAATAGCAAATGAGCACCTCCATGGATAGTATGATGCACATCAGGGGCTTCATGGTGCGGCGTATGATCTGTGTCTCGATTAAGAGGTTGCATTGCAATGTCATGCACATTATTATCAAATAGATTGTTGCTCAAGTATTCAATTTCTAATATATTTTTTGGCTTATTAATTACCTGTGCACATGATGCAGGAGACTCTTCAGTTGGGCCAGTGGAAGCTTGTTGTAGGTGTTCAGCCACGGCTTCATAGCCTTCCTTGAAGGCAATTTTTTTGTGTTCTTCCATGGCCTCTAAATTAAAATCAAAGCCCTGCATTTTTTTATTAATTAACAAAATTATTTGCATTTTATAAATAATTTTTCTCTGCAATTCATTTACTGCTACTTACAATTCATGCTTTAATTTTTGAATATCCACTAGAGCCAAGTCTGTGCTGCCCAATCTTTTCCAGCCTGGCCTTTGTTGCCTTTGATGTGTCTTGCAACCTATGAAAAGTTTGAAATATGTTAGATGATATAGATATAAAGATCACTAATTAGTGCATTATTACATTAATGTACTAGTAGTTAATACTATTGCATACCTTCTCACATTTGCTGGTGTAATTCCTCTTTGAGCATCCCCTTTTTCCTTTGCATCCAAAATGAACTCATTCAAATCCCTCACTGGAATAAAGGGAGGACGCTCTTACTTTAGGTTCTGGATGAGACTCTTTCTATATGAGTCCCTCATAGTCTTAAGATGTTTGCAAGCTCTTTCTAACACCATCTTCTGATCAAAAATATTATTACCAAACTCATGCTCTAAATCTTTAATGAGCTGATCTTTTAATATTTTTTCTTGCAAGTTCCACCTTTTAAGAAAAAACACAAAATTGTTAGATATAGCTAGTAAAAGAAAAGACCCGAATGAAAGGAAAAATGTTGTACCAATTAATAATATAAAAAAAATAGTGGGATAAAGTTAGTTCACTTATGATGTTCCACCTTGTACGTATGGTGGGCCTGAATATTTGCAGTGCGAGATCATAAAGCTTCTTATAAAATGAATCATTTCCTGCCAAAAATGTCATGGGATAATCAATCCAAAGCTTGTTATGAATAGGTAAATGCATATTACAATATAAAAAATAATTATTTAAAGTACCTGGAAGCTTAGGACATTTTAAAGGCATTGATTCATCATTGTCAATCAACAATGACGTCTGCATAACTCCCGTACTAGAAACATGGGTAGCTCCAGGAAATGATGGTGAATTATCACCAATACATGTACTCTGATCTGTATCTGGTGTACCAGACGGTGCCACCAGTGTATCTCCTACTCCAAAAAAATAATCCACTATGTGATGCACCCAAGATTAAAGCACAAATTATCAACTCATAATTAACACAAAACCAAATATAGCAAAACAAGGATTTACCAGCTGGAATAGATTGTGAAGGCGTCGATATTTGCATGCCCCTTGTTACTAACATTGCACTCAGAAATCTCAAATGGACGTCTGTCGACCTCCTAGGAGGAGTCTCTTGCACTTGATGACCTGAACAATACATTGTTAGCAAAGACATTCTGAAATAATAAAAGTAAGAATTAACTTAAGAAGTTTTTGAATGTTCCAAATAAAAAATTCCTTGTAACTTGTCAACTAAAGGATTATTTTAATAGTGGCAGCCAAAGCTCTGCTAGTACCGGCCTCACCGCGTTGTCCTTGACCAGGTTCTGGATCAGTTGCCAAAAAATCCTATAACAAGAACACATATTACATATTTTACTTCACAACATAAAAGAGTATAAAATATAAACCTTTATTGAACTTTTTTTATAACTAAAGATTCATTACTACTTACTTCATAACGACATGCTTGCGCTCTCAAATCAGATAGCCTCTTCATCGTCTCCTCGATTGAAATATTTGCTTCATCCAAAATTCTCATTATTTCTAAATTGATTTTTTTTTTTTTTCTTCAACATAATTGTTACATTGGGTGTTTCCACAATATCATCATCAGAAGGGGTAGCTATTGCCTCTGTGCTTACTACATGTGCTTTTCCCCTATCCTGAACATCAAATTGTGATAGGAATATCAGTAAAACTATCATAAAAACTCCAAAACCGTAAATAAAATAACGTAATAATATAACATTTTCCAACTATATAATTTGTACAATTTCAATAAGGTTTACCCTTGCTGAAGAATGGGTGGGAGGAGCATCCTCGTGGCCTCTATCATGTGCAGGATCCATATCATCCTATGACAAAGATTAAACATAAAAACTTCAGCGAACTGAAAGCAATAGACTTAGCAAAAAAAAATTTATTAATAAACTGGTATATAGTACTTACCACCCTCAAGATAGTAACTTTGCTTGTATTTATGTGATTTAAATGGTAATCTATTATCAGTTCTTCCCCTGCACTTATTGATTTTATCGCACATACAAAAACTTGATTCCCCTCACGCACCTCAAATATGCAATTGGGTTGCTTATTAGTTGAGGAAGGTCGCATACTATTTATAAAACCCACAATATTACCTGTTGCTTTTGGTCTCCCATCAATGTACATTGCAAATCTTTTACTTTGGTCATTTTCTTTCCATTGTATATAATTAGCTGATAGTGCATACCTACGCATACTTTTTTTATATTGAACAATCCGCATCCAATCATTGTAATTGTAACACAGATCGACATACTTGAACAATTCAACAAATTTTTTGTAACATACCTTTATCCCATCCATGGAAAATAGGCCCAAACCATGTAATGAGGATGGAGCAATGCAATATATCCTCTTATTAACACAAAAATTAGTGTTAATTGGAGGTAGCTCATTAGGTACCCATTCTTTCTCAATTTGTGTGTACCAAAAAGGCACCTTGATGTCACCTTTGGTCTCATCATCATAAGAACATGACCCCCCATTAGCAAAGAAAAATTGCATGTGTTTATCGAATTTTTTTCTAATCTTTTGACCTCTAGTTGATCTCCCTATTTTAGTCGTACTACATGTAGAACTTTCATCTACCATTCCCTCATTTCCCTCATTCGATGTAGATAGATCTGACAAGTACCTATTTGGTGGGTCCTGCAATCCATCAAATGAGATATTGTCACGTCCCCGCTTCAAATGAAATTTTGATAATATGTAAATAATATATATAGAATAATCAAGTTGTGACCCATACATACGGTTCTTCTTTGTCTATACGTGAGAGATATAAAATGTACTAAGTTGAAAGTGATTATATAATTATATTTCTATACAGTTCTTCTTTGTCTATATATAAATTATATGATTATATAATATGTCTTTTTATAACATACGTTCTCAGTGATAAACAAGAAGAATATAAGAAAATTATGTCTATTTATTGACTTATACTTGCTGATCCATGTCACTGTGCACGATCCACGCCAAAGGGGTCAAATTTTCTGCATGTGTTAATCATTTATCTTAAGTTAGCTAAAAATTACATGATATGTATGCTACAAATAACTTAGAAGACAACATGAACAATATGCAACATCGTAAACATGAACAAATTTACCTTATATATGGAATGCAAGATCGTCAACAGAAGGGGTGACGATGTCTGTAGTCAATTACCTATTTGCAAAAAGGGTGATAATCAAACATAATATAAACATTGGTAGGGTATGTGCAAGATCATGAGGGGCCAAACTATGCCCTTAAGTGGCAATGAAAAATCAGCAAATCAGGGTTAGTCAACTTGACGTGAAAATTTCAACTAGCTATGAACCTAATATCAAAAAGTTGTAAGAATAGAATCTATATAAAATTGAATGTAGTTTCTAAATTACTAGGCCTTTTTTGAGAAAAAGTTAGTATGATTGGTGAAAATTATAGATTTCAATGTAGCAGTACAAAAATTTCAGGAAAAAAATAAGAAGTAGGTGTATGTCTGACCACCTTAATCATAATCAAATAATAATATTTTATTATAAGATTTTATATATAAGTAGTAGACTCATGCCCGGATGTGACACATATTTTTTTATAATTTTATTCCAAAAAAATAATTAATTATGAATTTTTTGCTACAAAATTTTCAAAATAAAAAAACTCCCGTGTCTGACCACCTTAACTCATTCAAAACTTTACAACATTAAATTTTATTTTTTTTCCTTATAGTAGGTGAAGCATAGAATGTGACGCATTTTTTGGATTTCAAAAATGTTATACCGTTTGAAAGTTATAGTCATTTTTCAATCAGTATATAAATCAGCACTTTAGAGGTAGCTCAATTAGAAAATAACTAATAATTACTTACCAAATTCAAAATTTGACAGCAATTATATTGATAGAAAGTTGATAATCTCCTTAAGATACCCTTTTCATTTTATCAAATTCGGGTAAAAAAAAGTCGTCATCTACATTGTCAAAGTTTTGAACTGACATCGCCACTTTTTGGCCCCTCATGATCTTGCACATACCTGATAATTATAAATCACATATGTTGTAATCATTAGAATTTAACACAATAAATATGTAACCATTACAATTGAAAGTCATAAATCATGTCAATCATTTCATTGATCATTTCAATTATGTCATTGATCATCTTCATCATCATCATCATCATCATCATCATCATCATCATCATCATCATCATCACCATCATCGCCATCATTATCATCATCATTGCCATGATCACCATCATCATCATCATCATCATCATCACCATCATCTTGATCTTCATCATCTGCTTCTTCATCATCTTCAATATCTTCTTCATCCATAACATTATACTTTATCGGCCTTCCAATTGGATCATGTCTAACAACAAATGACCAACCTTGTTTGTGTGGAACCTCTGAGTAAAACACTTGCTCACATTGGCTTGGAATAACATAGGGCTCATCTCCAACTAGCTCAAACGACCTTGTATTAATCATTGTAAATCCATTATCATGTTGAATAATAGTTTTATCTGGATCATTTTGATTTAGTCATAACCTGTACCATTTGACGATGAATAGAACTACTTTGAAGGAGTTAAAGTCGCACTCAATTATATCATCCAAGATGCCATAGTATTGATTTTGAGATTGTTGAGGATGCATGTCATTTCTAGATGATATATCAGTGACCTCAAAAATTGCAGTTATCCCAGAATCACAAGTTTTCTTTGTGTCATCCAACTTTTTTATGAAAAATTTTTGGCCATGATAGTACATAGCTTTGTGGTGCTTGACCTGTAATTTTTCAAGCATGTGTAAATTATTTGCATCATGAGTTGATACGAAACATACATCGAGTCATGATCATTAATAAATTTGTACGTACCTCTCCACCTCTTAAACCATGTGCTAGATCAATTACCATTGGTGTAACATTGGAATCTCTATTACGATGAGCTTCTCTAACCAATGAAGCAACACCTTCCCATGTTAATGAGAAACCATTTTGTTGACATCGTTCAATCCATACCGTCATCCAATCAAGATTGTTCGCAATATACAAATGTATTGCATCCCACTCTCGACCAACTGTATCAAAAAAAATACACCAATTATAAATAACTTATATTGAAGATTTATAAGAATTAATTAACTACAATAGCATCTTAGATTTACCTCTCACTTTCCTCAATCTACCTTTTCCCATCAAGTACTCCCCTTCAAATTTGTTAATGGAGTTGAGATCCCAAATACGATCTACATGGATCTTTTCTGCAAACTTACGAAGATATTCACTAATGTACACCACGGTCTGGTATACCATATATCCCTCCACCATAGAACCCTCAGGATGTGCTCTTTGTTGAATTAAGTCTTTTAAAAATTTCAAGTGTCTCTCAACCATCCACATTGACCTAGTTGGTATAGGTCCACACAATTCAATCTCCTCAACTTGATGTATGAGATAGTGTTCTTGTGCATTGAAAAAAGTTGAAGGTAGACACTTTTGCATTTCACACATAAGAAAAGGAATTTTTCTCTTCTAATATTTTATATCTTCTTTATTGACTTCTTTAGATGACAACCACCTCATGTATTTTCCAAGATCATATATAACTTGTTTGACACTATTGGCGAAGTGGTGTGGGAGAGATAGAGGTAGAACATACTACAATATTTGTAAAATGATCTTATCAATATTTTATAAAAGAATGCAATGAAAACTACATGCAGTATACAAATATATAGTGAATAAAAAATAACATGAATTACTTTAATAAATGTATGCCAATCATGTGTTTTCATCCCTGGCCCAAATTCACTTTTCTTTGATATGAGATCATTATGTTCGCAACAAATCTTGTGGGAAATCATATTTTTTTTATGACTTCTTTTATAGCATTGCTCTGCTACTCCGACAATAACCAACTAAGGGCACTTGTATCAATCTGGTCTCCATTGTTATTTGATCAAATGTCATTTTTCATTGCATGGTTAGATTCTTCAATGTCAATTAAAATTTTGACAATTTGGTCTTTGTCATGCTTTCCATCTAAGATTTTCCATAATGTCTCAGTTACATTCTTTCCAATATGCATAGGATCAAACAAATGCACAATTGGATGTTACTCGTAGTACGACAACCTAGTAAATTGTGTAGGATAACTTTTTAGTCCTTTTGGAAGTTGGTCATTGATGCCTTGATGACCTTCACAAGCATCAATTACATCATCAGTAAACAAAACACAATATTAAAATATAAATTTGAAACAAAAACCATCAGATGGAATGACATTACCTTGATGATTTATTTTATTATATGCCGACTTCCATAGGCGAGGTGTCATTCTCTGTGGCTTTGATGTAGTCTCTTCTTTCCCATTGAAAAGATGTTTTTGGATAATTCGGTACTTATGATTTCTATGGAGAAAGTGTATATTCTCATCGAACACTTGCTTTCTTAAACTTTTTGAATGACGAGATTTCATCTTTGGACCACAAACTAGACATGCAAATTTTCTCTTTGTCTGAAGACCTACAAGATCATGTATAATTGGATTAAATATGTTAACTTTGTGTTGGCACTATAACATACCAAAAAAGAGGTGTTAAGAAGAGAACATACTACAAAAATGTGTTAGCCCAAGGGCATCATGTATTGTGCATACAAGCATTGCATGAAATTGAAATTATCTTTGTCTTATTGGTCTAGAGATGTCATACATAGTAACCCCATTCCATAACACCATAAACTCGTCAATAAGGGGATCAATATATACATTGATATCTTTAACTTGGTACTTACCTAGTTGAATGAACAAAAACATTACATAATTATTATGACCATTTTGATGGATTATTAATAACAAATTAATTTAGATGACCATTAAATCAAAAAATACCTGGAACAATCAGTGCCAACATTATGTGCTCCCTCTTTATGGACAACCAAGGAGGTATGTTATTGTTGATAACAAAAACAAGCCACACTAAGTAAGTAGATCTCATCTCTCCAAAAGGATTGACACCATATGCTGCCAATGAAAGCTTGAGATTACGAGGTTCTTCTTTAAAGTGTGGTCATTTTTCCTCTATTTCCTTAAATGTCAAACCATCCACAGGCATTCACATAATGTCATCTTGACTTCTATTGCATGCATGGTAATCCATAAATTGTGCCAAGCTATTGCACCTGAATAATCGTTGCAGACGTGGAATAATGGGAATATACTGAAGAACTTTGTGAGGCACCTTTTTTGTTATTCAATCTGATTGATAGCTACTAATATGACAAATAGGGCATTCTGTTGCAAATTCATGTTGTTTATGATATATAATATGATTATTCGGACATGCATGTATTGTTTGATACTCCATTCCAATATATTTCATAATGACAAATAATTCTTAGTATGAACGAGGTAGAATGTTTGATGGTGATAACAAACACTCACCTATCAACCTATGGCCAAAAATATAATTTGTTAATTTAAAAAATATTAATTGCTACATGATTCACCCAATGTTAATTGTAAGGGAATTATGACTAAAATAATGAAAAAAGATGACATACCTTAACATATGTGTCATTGCTACATTGGATAAACCATTCATAACCTTCAAGTTCACCAACAACAATACAACGGCAAGAAGAGTTGTTTTAGAGCCTTCATATAGGGGCTCGTGTGCCTTCTCAAGTATAGGTACATCAAGCTCTGCGTCAACATCATCATCATCATCATCATCATCTTGATCATCGTGATCTTATTCATCATCAAGGTCTTCTTCCATGGTATCATTACCTTCTACTTTTATATTCACACCTCCATGTTCCCTCATTTGGAAATCCACATTGTCTAGATTGTCATGGTCCATAACATGAAACTCACAGACCTTGACCTATATGAAAATGATGACCTTATATTAACCATGACCATGATGTAATCATCAAATCATGTCTTATGTATTTTATAAATTATTAAAATACATACCAATGGATGAAACTTGTTTACCCCTTCAATGTGACCATGTTGCCTATAATGTTCCTCAGTTGTTTTGATTAGATATCTTCAAGTCTTTAAGCCCTTACAAATTTTGCAAGGACAATAACATTTTCCATCACCTTTTCTTTTTAAGTTAGACCACAGTCTAGCAATTGTATCCCTATTTTTTTGTGCGTTGATATCATCAGACATGGTCTTTCTTGAATGGAATGACTCGTTGATGGAGGAAGGATGATTTGTTTGCAACCTGTAGATACAAATTGTTACTAAACAGCCATTTTCTCAAATATAATTTTCTCAACACAAAGGGACATTTATCATACCAAATTACAATAGCAATAGAGGGTGTATAGATAGAAAAATAGTTGTAAATAGTAGATTTAAATAAATAAAATCAGGTAAATAACTAGGGAAACTGAATAGCATTGTAGGACTCCTTATCTCCATATATAAGCTGCTCTTAAGTAATGAAAACATAGAAAGCTCTCCTAATCATATGAATACAAGCAAGGATTTTTTTATTTCATTGTTAACTTGAGCACCCTATTTCAAATAGAACATTATCATAAAATCTTGTAGGCCTTAAATTTTTTTATTTTTTTAATGACATTAACATGGTAACTTTCCAAAGTTAAGCACCTCCAATAATACTCCCAAGACCATTCTTGTGGCTTACCATAATGACAACTCATTTCTTAGTTTCCTGAACTGTTAAATTGCCTCTACAAGTCCATAGTACTTCCAATACTAGTAATCTATCTACTTGTGAGATTTTCATATCTGATCTCTTAACATATTTTCTAGAAGCCCTCATATTTCTCTCAGTAAGAATAGTTGTGGCATAGGATCCTTCAACTATTTTTGGACCTTTTGTCTTGTAAATAATGACCAATCTTTCAATCAAATGCACCTTATGTTTGACGTGTGGTGGTAAATTTCTCATTGTAGTGATGAATCTATTGTTTAAATCAACTACACATGAATATGAGATAGACAATGAGGATGCACAAATAGGAATGATTCATATGTTTCAAGGTACAAAAATCTGCTAGATAGACAAAGGGTCCACATACAGTTGAAGGATCCTATGCCACAACTATTCTTACTAAGAGAAATATGATATGAAAATCTCACAACTAGATACAGCTGCCCCAGGCAAGGCAGATTGCATAATTGGACAAGTTGAAAGGTGCCATGAAGAACCTATAATTTCAACTATTGGTATAGTTTTATGGACATGGTATGACTGTCCCAGAATGATAGCATTTTGGTGAGTTAATTTGTTTGTGTAGAAGTATGAATGGATTGGATCAACGGATTGGAATGGATATGGGCAGAGTATAGAAGAGTTTAGAATGATGTTAGAGTTTATTGTGGATGAGAAGGCAAAGCCATATTGTGCTTAGGGGAATAGTGTGATGACTGTCCCAATACAGCTGTAAGAGGACATATGGAACTTAGTCAAACATATTGAGCACTTTAAATAAAGAATATAATGGAAAAGAAAGAGAAAATAGCTTTAAATCAAATTTTTAATTTAGTATTTTTTTTAAATGCCAAGTTACTGGCTAATTCTTTTAACCAAAACCAAATCCAAATCCAAGTGTAAGTCAAAAATCAGCTTGCCAAGTACTCATCAAATCAATATATCTTTTTATTTGAATGTCAATTTTTACTGTCTAAAAAAACTATACATGCACACCTATGATTCTCTATTAGAAAAATATGAATAATAGTCTTAAATTCTCAATTATCTCCACCAGAGTGAATGGTCACATGTTTGTTGGTTTCAATATAACACTATGAAGCTACCTTTATAATAGCTATTTATAAACACTACGAAGCTACCTTTATAATAGATATTTATAATATTATGTGTCATGAAGTCTCTTTATCACGTAAAAATTAACTCTCCATATTGCTAGTTGTTGAAATGTCAATGCCTGTTGTAATTTTGGAATGGTCGTTCATTGGGTGTTTTCAGTGGATGTGATTACAAGAAGTCTTTCATGCATCTGAGATACTCAATCAAAGTTATGATTCAGTCCCATCCTCCAGTTATGAATCTGAGGAAATTTATTTTCCACAATTTCTTTCCCTCATTCTATATCATAGTGTCTAGGGTCATCCATGACATATATGAAAAATTATTTTTAGATCTTTCTCTTCTGCTGCATTAAAAATAATGGATCATTCTAAGGTATTCTAATTCTAGATTTGTATGATCTGAGGAAATTTATTTTCCACAATTTCTTTCCCTCATTCTATATCAAAGTGTCTAAGATCATCCTTGGAATATGGATCTTCATCTTCTTGTTGTTCATTATTTTAAATTTTTCCTCCTCCACTAACTATTACAACTGCTAGAATGATGAATTTCATGTAAACTAGGAGGACTTCATCTCTTGAAGAAGTTGATATCCTTTATTCTACTTGTTCCATTCATACTCTAGCACAACTCATGCTCATTGGAACATAATCTTCTCTTTCCAAACAAATATTTTCCACTACAACATCATCTATTTCTTCTCTTTAGTTCTTTGTTCTTTTTGACCTCTAATATTTGAAAAAAAAAACTCAATCATATGTCTTGTATCAAGAAAACCAACAAGAACAAATACATAAATATAAGAGATACACAGGTAACTGCACAAAAATGACAGATTGTGCCTACAAGGCTACGTGCACGTAAGAGGGTTATGTCATGACATGTCAATTATAGTGAATATTTATCTTTTTTCATATTTGATTTCTTCCATAAAATTGAGTTCATTAATCCTTTTAGTCTCTTCCATTCTTAAAACTTATAATGTAACAAGTATGCTCCACTACATATACTCCATATAATACTTGCCTTTGGGTATTTATATAAAAATTATAACTATATTGAAGTCATTCACAATGGGCAATATTTTGTGAGTAGTCATTGCTTATAAGACACTGCCTCATGAACAGTGGCAACAAGTAACATTAACATCAACAAGGACAATACTAATAGATCAACTTATTTTTCATCCCGAATCCTTCTTCAAAAATGGAAAATATTTTGATGTATGTGATACCTGATAGGCCTTCCTTATCTCACAATTATTATCAGTGTGGAATTATATCACACCAATCCTTCTTTTAGTAATTGGATCTTCCAAATCTAAGATCATTTAGGCATTTGTATCTGTGAGATTCTTAATTGTCATTGGTGAAGCCATCCACAATAACCAATTTTCTATTTGTGGTAATTTCTTTTGACATCTATCTATATTGGTAATCATAAAAATTAAAGGGAGCCCACAAAGCACATAAGAAACTCTAAGAGATGTTCTCACTAGAGGGCTTTTATTGCATGTAGTTAAAAATCTCACCAAAATATAAACACTTCATTCTGAAAATTCTTATTTTCCATTTGCTAATGTTAGGGAATTGAATGGCTTAGAAAAATTAGCTTTAATGATGTACAATCTTATGTGATAGATACTATTAAACAATAGTTTAATATAACTAAGTATTATTTTTGGAGCTTTCTATAGACAATTATTAAGAGTTTTTGATCTTTGTGAAAATATCACCCATGCATATTCTAAGTCATTTCTTGGATGACCAATATCCATGAGTGGTCATTAGTTAATAGATTTTCCCTCGTGTACATATTGATAATGATCACAAGGCAAGAGGAGCCACAAAAATCTCAAGCACCCCAAAACATTTGTTAGTATGGAAGAGGAATACTAATTATTATTTATTACAAAATTCACCACTTTTGACTTTACACCTCTAATATATTTCCAACCTGAAACATTTCGACATGGGATCAACATAAACAACCCAATATCATTCATTTTATTAAGTGATTGGACCTTCCATGGCCATTCTTTATTTGGATATAATCTAGAAATAATATGAGAAACCACTACTTCAATAAATTTCCCCTGATGTATGTCAACTATAATCATTATACAAGGGAACTTACATACCACACAAGCACCTCTAAGAGATTTTTGTGTTTATTTTGACCCCACAAGAATATCAACCTACTTTACCTTTGCCAAAGCCATAGAAGAAATTTCTGCAGTCCTTACCTAAGTTCTCTTTGCAAATAAATAGGAAACCAACATAACAAGATTTTACAAAATGCAATAACAAAAAATGCATTATAGTGTTAATCTCCGTAAGTCTACTTTCATTATTCTCAGTTATACATTAATCTGCATCCAAATCAAGATAAAATAAATGGTTTGGATAATTCTTCTGTATTGTGGTCCAAATCAAGAGGAAGTAAATTGTTTAGATAATTCTCATGTCTTACACCTTCATGTGGAAAAGAAATAAATATCATTTAATTCTTATCATTACATGTGCACTAAAATAAGAATAGAACTGTGATACTTTACCTTTGCACACAAATCTAAATCATGAAGAATAAAACCACCACCTTGACTGAGTCAATAAGTGTGATACTTTACCTTTGCACGCAAAGCTTGTGAAGGTCAAAATTTGTATCGTGACTACAGTCATGATACATATACATATTGTGACCTATATCGCTGAAGTCGATAATCATGATATTACCATGTATCGTGTGTTAAGTGTTAAAATAGTAATATGAAATGGCATCATTATAATTAGAAGTTGATTGTTATCAAACGATTATTATTGTGGAAATACATGACCCTACGTAACTGTTCAATCACGTACGGTCATGTCCTTTCACAATAATAACCATTCATTCTTTTACTTATATGAGATCATATCTGCTCTTTAGAAATCAATCATAGTGGCAATTATCTAATCTAGTGGAAGTTTGATTACGAAAAAGCATTACATTTATTCTTTATTCTGATCTATATTCTTTAACACCCTTCCCTACAAAATGTGGAAGTATAGACAAAGGCCAACAAACTTTTTGACAAAATGCATTTAAGAATCATGGTTTTATGGAATGCCATGATTGTAGGATAATCACAAAATATACTTGCTGAAAAGGCTTTCAAAAAATTTCAAGAAAATGCAATCAACACATGTAAAATCAAATTTGACAACCTGTCAACATCCTTCCTGGATATTGCCAAAATGGGAGCTTTGGAATAGGGTATGGACAACCATCAAAGTATAATGATAGCGGTCTTGAAAACAACATTTCTTTTTGATTTGGATCCTAAAAATGCTTTTTGAAAAATTATTGAGGTTGATGGGTATCTTGACAAAGATGCACTAATACATTTGGGGTGAAATTGCGACGGCCATTTGCGACGGCAGGCAAATGTCATGTGGTTTTGCCTTTTTTTTTTTCAAATATAGCCCGACACCGTCGCAATTTGTGACGACAATACATTTGTCACTGTCGCAATTGCGACGTTGTCGAGATATAAGCGCAAAATTAAAAAGGAACGTTGTCATGTGTGTTTTCAACAGTGTCGTAACCCTCCGCGAAATCACATCAGGATATAAGGGAAAACAAAATAAGAACGTTGTCATTTGTGTTTTCAACAGTGCCGTAACCCTCCGCGAAATCACATCGGGATATAAGGGCAAAAAAAACAAGAACGTTGTCATTTTTGTTTTCAACAGCGTCGTAACCCTCCGCGAAATCATAGCTACAATTTCTGAGTACGTTGGGTTTATTTTTCTTTTGTCATTATTATGTAATCTGGTATTCAGCTGTTAGAGAGCTAAAATACCCAGAAATGAGGACATATCTATGTTGAATTTATTGTTAGCGGCTTTGGTTATTTAGAAGTTTAATTTTATTTGTTCATCTTTCAAGCACAAACGTTTTGTGGACCGTAACGTCTTCATTGTTTCGGGTATGCAGTGAAACAGCCCTAACTTGCAATTGCGATGTTGTTGGGATATAAGGGCAAAAAAAAAAAGGAACGTTGTCATTTGTGTTTTCAACAGCACCGTAACCCTCCGCGAAATCACATCGGGATATAAGGGCAAAAAAACAAGAACGTTGTCATTTGTGTTTTCAACAGCGCCGAGAGAGATTCCCTCCGCGAAATCACAGCTACAATTTCTGAGTACGTTGGGTTTATTTTTCTTTTGTCATTATTATGTAATCTGGTATTCAGCTGTTAGAGAGCTAAAATACCCAGAAATGAGGACATATCTGTGTTGAATTTATTGTTAGCGGGTTTGGTTATTTAGAAGTTTAATTTTATTTGTTCATCTTTCAAGCACAAATGTTTTGTGGACTGTAATGTCTTCATTGTTTCGGGTATGCAATGAAACAGCCCTAACTTGCGACTACCTTCACGGTACTTGTGTACATTATCATGTTGTCTTTACAGTGACTGTCCTCATTCAAGTGGCAATTACACAAGGGACAGTCACTGTGAGATGTCCTCATTTGTGACAAGGACAGTCACACTTAGGACATCTCATAGTGATATTCCCTTGTGTAATTTCCACTTGAATGTATTGCTATTGAACCACATTAATGCTTTTCTTCTTCAACAAATGAGGACAGTCACTGTAAAGACAACATGATAATGTACACAATTACCAAAAAATGATCTTGTTAATTGATGTAACACTTTGTCTTGCTCACTCCCTATCCTTCACTAGGGTCTCTTTAGGTCAATGTTTTGACTTGATAGGGTACTTAACTATCCCTACACTCTTTAGGTATCTCTACCCAAGATCCCACTCCTTCAACTAGTGCACACCAACAAGAAATACAACGAACTCTGCTCAATACCAATCTAGCTACTAGGACACTCCTAGTCTTGTCTTCACAAATTGAAACACATTCAACTAGAACTTTACTCCATGGAGAGGCTGGCCACTAGGACCTCTATTGGTTTCAATATTACTCCTTCACCTATACTTTTCATCAGTACTTCAATCCGGTTCATCAAACCATGCATGCCAATTGCACCCAAAAATAGGCTGCTAGCAATTAGGCCTTTGTCAAGCCTTTTTGTTTATATTAAGCCACCTAAAGGGCTTAGGATTCAAATGCCCTTTATTGAGAACTCCAAGATATCTAAGGTCTTCTCCTCCTAGATTTTTTGTACACCAACTGCTACAGCCATGCCTGAAAACAAGTATTTTGACACAACTTGGACAGTCTGACTAAGAGTATGTTTTCTTAGCAGCCAAAGAAACTCACCCAATCTTCTAATTTTACTTGGGGCTTCTTTAGATGTGTGTCTACCTCTCCATGAGATTTTAGTTGAAGCAACCAATGCATTCAACTTGTTGTAATCTTCTTGTAATGATTTGTCATCCCTAACTGTGCTCAACTGACTCACCTAGGACATCATTGCAAACATAGAAAATGAGCTTCCCAGGGCCCCTCCTTCCAAACATATAGTACATGGAGTCTCCTCACCCATTCCAAGAGCCCGTACAAAATTGACAATGGAATGATGAGCTAAGACTCCATTTGTTCAACCTGCCTGGTTCAAACCAATGATAGGGTACTTAACAAAAGAATTAACAAACTAGTTGGAATGCTTCAAAACTCAAAAAAAACACAACACAGAATAAAAAAACAACTTGTACTAACTTTTCCAATAGACACTGCGAGCTATCTAATCCATTAATCAACTGAAAACAAAGAAACAAAAAAACTCAAGAATTCACTAAAACCGTGTTACTCTACAAATCTTCTTAATTCCAAATGTTTTTCCCCCCAACCTTTTGCACAGATCGATGGAGGCCTCTTATAGTTGATCTGATGCCTAATTCAATGGTTTCATATAGTTACATAACCATCTTACTCGAAAATGCTCCCTTGCACAAATGTTGTCAATGTTGTGAATGACAACATTGACAACTTGTTACAACCTTTGGGATTTTGGTTCAAAACTTATTGTTCAAACACCATAAGACCCTAACCATGACGTAGTTAGGCTATTTAGACCTCACATAGGCCACTTCTACACTTCTTTGCCCAATTTGACCCCTAAATGCTTCATTCCCACTTTTGCCACAATATTGGTAACTTGGGTACAAATTGGCACTTGCCTTCACAAAGATCACACATGAGGACATCTCACAGTGATCGATTGTCCCTTGTGTAATTTCCACTTGAATGTATTGCTATTGAACCACATTAATGCTTTTCTTCTTCAACAAATGAGGACAGTCACTCTAAAGACAACATGATAATGTACACTCACTGTAAGGACAGTCACAAATGAGGACATCTCACAGTGACTGTCCCTTGTGTAATTGCCGCTTGAATGTATTGCTATTGAACCACATTAATGCTTTTCTTCTTCAACAAATGAGGACAGTCACTCTAAAGACAACATGATAATGTACACTCACTGTAAGGATAGTCACAAATGAGGACATCTCACAGTGACTGTCCCTTGTGTAATTGCTGCTTGAATTACAAAAGGGACAGTCATTGTGAGATGTCCTCATTTGTGACAAGGACAGTCACACATGAGGACATCTCACAGTGATTGTCCCTTGTGTAATTGCCACTTGAATGTATTGCTATTGAACCACATTAATGCTTTTCTTCTTCAACAAATGAGGACAGTCACTCTAAAGACAACATGATAATGTACACTCACTGTAAGGACAATCACAAATGAGGACATCTCACAGTGACTGTCCCTTGTGTAATTTCCGCTTGAATTACATAAGGGACAGTCATTGTGAGATGTCCTCATTTGTGACAAGGATAGTCACACATGAGGACATCTCACAGTGATTGTCCCTTGTGTAATTGTCACTTGAATGTATTGCTATTGAACCACATTAATGCTTTTCTTCTTCAACAAATGAGGACAGTCACTCTAAAGACAACATGATAATGTACACTCACTGTAAGGACAGTCACAAATGAGGACATGTCACAGTGACTGTCCCTTGTGTAATTGCCGCTTGAATTACACAAGGGACAGTCATTGTGAGATGTCCTCATTTGTGACAAGGACAGTCACACATGAGGACATCTCACAGTGATTGTCTGTAATGTCCCCTTTTTGGCTAACTTGGAAAACAGGAACAATTACTCCACTTCTCAGACTTACTCTATCAGATACTTACAATTAAACTAAGTAATGGAGGTTACTTAAGATATCAACCGCTATTTCAGATTCAATCACAATATGTGTGCAAGATGATATTGATACCAATATGTTTAATAGTACTGTCGGATATAATGATATGAAATATGCTATGAATATGATGTTTCCTATCACTTATAGTGATAGTATAATGATGGTATGTCTGATATAAACAATATCGATATACAATCAATAAGTATTGCTTACAGCAATGTATTTGCTGTGTCTGATATGATGATGTAATTATGCAAATGTGTAATATCGCTATGAGTGATATGTTGCTATTTCAGATTCTGAATTATATGCTTGCAACTTCAAATATTGATGCTGTTTCTGACTATCCTTTCTATCTGTGCAATCATGGTGTTGTCTCTGATCTGCAATGATAAACTTGAAACCAAACTGCCAAAGGCAGATGCTCTATTGAGTATATCCAAATATGGATAAGTAAATAAAGTTCTAATGATGCCTTGAGTGACTGACAAGAATGCATTCTTATATTGTCTTTAACAAATGAAGAGATGCTATGAATGAGACGTGTCTTGTTTCTTCCTCCATGTCCCTTTGTTAAGCACACCTTTCCATAATCCGACAGTTCACATAATATTATTTCATTATTTTCTGATCATAGATAACTCCCAGATTGACTCAATATCAAATCTTTTTATGAAGGTAATCTTCCCTAATTGGTAGTGCAACCAATAGTTAACATCCATTGTGTTTGTATTAGTTTGGTCTAACTATCATTAGTATTTAGTCAATCGATATTAACTCTTGCCTTATCCCATATTGTTATGATGATATCCAATCTTTCTACTCTGATATAAGTCGATATCATTTTCTGATAATTGTCCATTTATTGGTTGATTGCTGGTAATGGAGTTTGATCTTCAAATTGACTTCCATTCCTGTTAATACTTAAGGATACATTGTACTTATTATCCATGACTGATGCCTCATTCATCAATAGCTTGTGATATAATCACTGATGCTTTTGTGTTTCTACAAGATGTGGTTTATCTCAGACAATCGATAATCTTTCAATCCTTTAGTCGATATCCTCCTATGTGGTGTCTATTGATATAGATAGTAGAATTCAATCTAGTTTATGTTATTTTCATGATAACATAGGAAGTGATGGTGCATATTTGCTAGCGGGTCTTCATGTTTGATATTGCTTTATCGGATATGTCATTGTCTAAACTTGTGCAATTAATGATTATTTATAATATATGAATGGTTATCCTTCTTGCTTATCAATACATCTTCTGAAACACATAGCGACCTATCCCTTATTCATATCATGTTGATCTTGACTTCATAGTATTTGGTTCATTAATCATCCTCTCATGGTATCGATGTGTAATGACTAGTGATTGTTGTATCACTTCTTCGTTCCTCATCATGATAGATAATGCAGATGTTTAATGTAGATGTATATCGATTACAGATATTCGATATTGCTTTAAACGTTATTATTATTATTATTATTATTATTAATGTTATTTTTATTATTAAACATTATAATTAATGATGTTAGTAATATTAATAATATTATAATAAATATTATTATAGTGATAACATATTGTTTTATATTGAGAGGTTTATTAATATTATTTATATATTAAAATTATTATATCAATAATTGATTTAATATTATTACTTAATATATTATTATAATATAATATATATAATTTATTAATAATTATTTATTATTAATTTATATTATAATTATAATCATAATTATATTATTTATTAATATTTTAATATTATTTAATTAACATATTACTTATTATGCTAACTATATATTATTATTATCTTTTGATAATAATTATATATTATTGTTATATACCATTAATAATAGATTATTATATATCATCTAATCATTTTATTATTATACTAAGTTCAATATGTCACGGCTCATGACATTGTCCCTTGTGTAATTGCCACTTGAATGTATTGCTATTGAACCACATTAATGCTTTTCTTCTTCAACAAATGAGGACAGTCACTCTAAAGACAACATGATAATGTACACTCATTGTAAGGACAGTCACAAATGAGGACATCTCACAGTGACTGTCCCTTGTGTAATTGCCACTTGAATTACACAAGGGACAGTCATTGTGAGATGTCCTCATTTGTGACAAGGACAGTCACACATGAGGACATCTCACAGTGATTGTCCCTTGTGTAATTGCCACTTGAATGTATTGCTATTCAACCACATTAATGCTTTTCTTCTTCAACAAATGAGGACAGTCACTCTAAAGACACCATGATAATGTACACTCACTGTAAGGACGGTCACAAATGAGGACATCTCATAGTGACTGTCCCTTGTGTAATTGCCACTTGAATGTATTGCTATTCAGCCACATTAATGCTTTTCTTCTTCAACAAATGAGGATAGTCACTCTAAGGACAACATGATAATGTACACTCACTGTAAGTGTACATTATCATGTTGTATTACAAATGGACCTTATGTTGGTCGGGATATAAGTGCAAAAAAAAAAAGGAACGTTGTCATTTGTGTTTTCAACAGCGCCGAGAGAGATTCCCTCCGCGAAATCAAGCGGGTTATCATTTGTGTTTTGAACAAAGCGGGTTGTCATTTGTGTTTTGAACAGCACCGAGAGAGATTCCCTCCGCGAAATCAAGCGGGTTGTCATTTGTGTTTACAACAGCGCCGAGAGAGATTCCCTCCGCAAAATCACAGCTACAATTTCTGAGTACGTTGGGTTTATTTTTCTTTTGTCATTATTATTTAATCTGGTATTCAGCTGTTAGAGAGCTAAAATACCCAGAAATGAGGACATATCTGTGTTGAATTTATTGTTAGCGGCTTTGGTTATTTAGAATGCTTCCCCACAATACTTAATTACACAAGGGACAGTCACTGTGAGATGTCCTCATTTGTGACAAGGACAGTCACACATGAGGACATCTCACAGTGACTGTCCCTTGTGTAATTGCCACTTGAATGTATTGCTATTCAACCACATTTATGGGCTCGTTTGGACCACGACACACAGTAGCATCTACAGAGAAGAATATCCCAGGTGTAACAAGTTGTAAGAATATACCAACAGTTCTAAGAAGTTCCCTAGCACGTAGTAGCATCTACAGAGAAGAATATACAACATGAGGGCAGCCACTGTAAAGACAACATGATAATGTACACTCATTGTATGTGTACATTATCATGTTGTCTTTACAGTGACTGACCTCATTCAAGTGGCAATTACACAAGGGACAGTCACTGTGAGATGTCCTCATTTGTGACAAGGACAGTCACACATGAGGATATCTCACAGTGACTGTCCCTTGTGTAAGCCACTTGAATGTATTGCTATTCAACCACATTTATGGGCCCATTTGGACCATGGCACACAGTAGCATCTACAGAGAAGAATATCCCAGGTGTAACAAGTTGTAAGAATATACCAACAGTTCTAAGAAGTTCCCTAGCACATAGTAGCATCTTCTAATTGTCTATACCACTTCACAAGGTATTGTTTGCACACATTGTTTTTGGTTCTTTTGATGACCCTTGTTTTGAAATTGCTATTAGGCCTTGTAGCTTATATGTTTTGATTGCTGGAGAGCTTCTAAAGCTAAGCAAGAAGACCATTGCACGAGTTATAGCCGCGCGCTCAGGTTTGAAAATTGTATATTTTTTAATCTAATGTATATTTTAATCCTTTTTCCATGTCATGTAATATGTCTTGCCTTGTAGCTTATATGTTTTGAAATTGCTGTTAGGCCTTGTAGCTTATATGTTTTGATTGCTAGAGAGCTTCTAGAGCTAAGCAAGAAGGCCTTGTAGCTTATATGTTTTGTGTACTTTTGACAATTTTGCTTAGTCACTGAAAGTTGTAGACCGAAGTTTTCATAGCCCAATTTTTGCTTCCTGCGAAGAACGATCATGTCAGATAATATAAGTGAAGAACAAAATAGGGAGACAATCGCTAGATTGTGGTCTAACTTGAAAAGAAAAGGTGATGGAAAATTTTATTGTCCCTGCAAAATTTGTAAGGGCTTAAACCGTAGAAGATTGCTAATCAAAATAGTTAAGAGACATTGTAGGGAGAATGGTCACATTGAAGGGGGGCATGACTATCATCCACTGGTAAGTTGTTCATTATATCATTTTAACAATTTATATACATATGAAATCACTTGATGATGAGTTGAAGATCATGGTTTATTTATGTTAATCAATTTTATATAGGTTGATCTCCCCAGGGAAGTACATGATATGGAGGAACATGGGGGTGCGAATATCCAAGGTGAAGATAATGATCCCATGGAAGATGACGATCATGCGCCAGAAAACACAATTGAAGATGATGGTATAAATATATTGATCCATGACACATTTAGTCCAAGCGGATCTGATCATGATGATGATGATAGCCTTGATGTACCTCTACTTGAGAAGGCATACGAGCCCCTATACAAAGACTCCCAAACAACTCTTCTCTCTGCTGTATTGTTGTTGTTGAACTTGAAGGTTATGAATGGTTTATCCAACATAACAATGTCACGTATGTTAAGGTATGTCATATATGTCTTTATAGTTAACAAAGGGTGAATAATGTACCACTAATATTGTTTATATTAACAACTTATATTTTTTGCTGTAGATTGATAGGCGAGTTTTTGTTACCACCATCAAATATTCTACCTCGCTCATATCGAGAATTATCTGCTATTATGAAAGATATTGGAATGGAGTATCAAGCAATACATGCTTGTCCCAATGATCATATTATATATTATAAAGAACATGAATTTGCAACACAATGCCCTTTATGTCATACGAGTAGATATCGAACAGATCGAATAACAAAAAAGGTGCCTCACAAGGTTCTTCATTACATCCCCATTATTCCACGAATGCGACAATTATTCAGGTGTACTAGCTTGGCACAATTTATGGATTACCATGCACGCAATAGAAGTCGAGATGACATTATTCGAATCCCTGCGGATGGTTCAGCATTTATGCACATAGAGGAAAAGTGGCAACACTTCAAAGAAGAACCTCGTAATCTCAGGCTTTCATTGGCAGTGGATGGTGTCAATCCATTTGGAGAGATGAGATCTGTTTGCTCGGTGTGGCCTGTTTTTGTTATCAACAATAACATTCCTCCGTGGATGTCAATAAAGAGGGAGCACATTATGTTGGCAATGATTGTTCCAGGTATTTTATCATTTGATAGTTATTAATTTACATGTACTTACAAATCTTACAGTAAAATGGTCACAATAATTATGTAATGTTACTGTTCATTCAAGTAGGTAAATATCAAGTTAAAGATATGAATGTATATATTGAGCCTCTTATTGACGAGTTGGTGGAGTTATGGAACGGTGTCACTATGTATGACGTGTCTAGACCAATAGGACAAAGACAATTTGAATTCCATGCAATACTTGTATGGACAATACATGATGCCCCAGGGCTAACACATTTTTGTGGTATGTTATAGTGAATTCAAGTTGCGCATGATAATTCTAATTATAAAAATCAACATATTTAATAATCCAATTATATCATTATCTTGTAGGTCTTCAAACAAAGGGAAAATTTGCATGTCCAGTTTGTGGTCCAAAGATAAAATCTCATCATTCAAAAAGTTTAGGAAAGCATGTGTTTGATGAGTACAGACACTTCCTCCACAGGAATCATAAGTATCGAAGTATGGAAAAACATCTTTTCAATGGGAAAGAAGAGACTACATCAAAGCCACGAAGAATGACACCTCGCCTATGGAAGTTGGAATATAATAGAATTAATCATCGAGGTAATGTCATTCCACTTAATGGTTTATGTTTGTAATTTATATATTTCTATTGTGATTTTTGTTTACTAATTATGTAATTGATGATCGTGAAGGTCGTCAAGGCACTACTGACAACCTTCCAAAGGGACTAAAAAACTATCCCAGACAATTTAGTAGGTTGCCCTACTACGAGGACCTACAAATTGTGCATTTGTTTGATCTTATGCATGTTGGAAAGAATATAACAGAAACATTGTGGAAAATACTGGATGGAAGGCGTGACAAAGAAAAAATTGTCAAAATTTGTAATGACATTCATGAATCCAATCATGCACTGAAGAATTTCATTCACTCAAATAGCAATAGAGATCGGATTAATATAAGTGCCCTTCCTTGGTTATTAACGGAGCAGCAAAGTGATGCCATAAAAGAAGTCATACGAAAAATTCGATTTCCCACAGGATTTGCTGGGAACATAAGCAATCTCATATCAAAGAAAAGTGAATTTGGGCCAGGGCTCAAAATGCATGATTGGCATACTTTCATCAAGGTAAGTTATGTTCTTCTGTATTTACAATATATTCATAAACTACGTGTACTATTCATTATGTTATGTTAGAAAATAATGAAATGATTGGTTTATAATTACTGCAGTACATGCTACCTCTATCTCTCCCAGAGCACTTCAACAATAACATCAAACAAGTGATATATGATCTTGGAAAATACATGAGGTAAGCAGTAATATCTGTTCAATTTGTTGTATATATTTATTATATTCGCGATTTGTTTTTCTTGCTATGTAATCTATTGTATATTATTTTGTAAAGTCTCGTATTTATATATTTTTTGTGACTTGAATCTCTTAATGTAGGTGGTTGTCATCTAAAGAAATCCATAAAGAAGATATAAACTATTGGAAGAGAAGAATTTCTCATTTATTGTGTGAAATGCAAAAGTGTCTACCTCCAACTTTTTTCAATGCACAAGAACACTACCTCATACACCAAGTTGAGGAGATTGAATTGTGTGGACCTGCACACACTAGGTCAATGTGGATGGTTGAGAGGCACTTGAAATCTTTGAAGGCTTTGGTTCGACAAAGAGCACATCCTGAGGGTTCTATGGTAGAGGGATACATGGTATACCAGACTATGGTGTACATTACTGAATATCTTCCTAAGTTTGCTTCAAATATCCATGTAGATCGCATTTGGGATCTCGACCCTTTTAAAAAATTCAAAGGGGAGTACTTGATGGGGAAAGGTAGATTGAGGAAAGTGACAGGTAATAAATTATAAGATGTTATTGTAATAAATTATTTCTTAATCTTCAAAATAAATCGGTTGTAAGTCGTCTATTTTTTTTTTTACAGTTGCTCGAGAGTGGGATGCACTACATTTGTATATTGCAAACAATCTTGATTGGATGACGGTATGGATTGAATGATGTCAACATTCTGGTCACACATTAACATGGGAAGGTGTATCTTCATTGGTTAAAGAAGCTCATCGTAATGGAGATTCTAATGTTACGCAAAGGGAAATAGATTTAGCATATGGAAGAGATTTCCAGGTACGTGCAAAATTATTAATCACTCGTATGTTTATCAACTCACGATATAATAATTTTGACATGTTTCACATATTATTGCAGGTTAAACACCACAAGGGTATGTTCTGTAATGGTCAAAAATTTCGCGTCAAAGTGTTGGATGACACGAAGAAAACTTGTGATTCTGGAATAACTGCAGTCTTTCAAGTGACTAATATTTCATCTAGAAATGACTTAGATCCTCAAGAGTCTAAAAATCAATACTATGGCATTTTGGATGATATATTTGAGTGTGACTTTAGTTCCTTCAAATTAGTACTCTTCGTTGTCAAATGGTACAGGCTACGACTTAATCCAAATGATCCTAATAGAACTGTTATTGAACATGATAATGGATTTACAATGGTTAATACAAGGTCGTTTGAGCCAGTTGGGGATGAGCCCTATGTTCTTCCAAGCCAATGTGAACAGGTATTTTACTCAGAGGTTTCACATAAACCGGGTTGGTCATTTGTTGTTAAACATGAACCGAGAGGAAGGCCGATAAAGTATAATGCGATGGAAGAAGAAGATACCGAAGAAGTAGAAGATGATGTAGATGATGATCACGATCGACAATTATTGGATGATGTTCCTGAGACAAATTTTCATGAAGAAGAAGAAGAAGATGATGCTGCTATTGATGATGATGATGAAGATGATGTTGATGTTGATGATGATGATGTTGATGATGACGACAACGATGACGATGACGAGGACGATGATGATGACGATGATGACGAGGATGATGATGATGATGATGATGATGATGATGATGATGATGAGGATGATGATGATGAAATTTAAAGGTATGCCATCAATCTTTAATGTATTTAATATTCATTTCTTGATAGAAATATATTTGTCTTAAATGGTTACATAGTTTATTCATTATCTATTTAAAAGCTATAAGTGTTATAATGTGTACGTTTTAATGTTTTTAATTTTTATGTGATGCTTATGATGGATGTGATTATGATTATGATGTGATTATGCTCACGATAATTGAATTACATTTGCAGGAAATTGAACCCCTTTCAAGAGCATCCCGCACAGTCTCATGGATCGACAGGTATAAGTCAATACACCTTATAGAAAGTCTATTTAATACACTTATCAATAGTAAGATTGATGTCTTCTAAGATCTCTCCCATTTGCAGGTACCAGCAAATAGGTATTTGTCAGAAGTGTCTTCCTCGAGTGAGGGAAATATAGGAATAGAAGAGGAAAGTGAGACATGCAGTTTATCTAGAATAGGGAGATTAACTAGAGGTCAAAGGACTAGAAGGAAATTCAATAAACACATGAAATTTTTCCTTGCTCAAGGGGGGTCATGTTCTTATGATGATGAGACAAAAGGCGACATCGAGGTGCCCTTGAGGTACCAACATCTACAGAAACATTGGGTACCCAAGGAACTTCCTCCAATAAACATTGATTTTTGTGTTAATGAGAGGATATATCGCATAGCACCATCATCATTACATGGTTTGGGCCTATTTTCTATGGATGGCATAAAGGTGTCTTACAACAAAGTTTCTGAATTGATGGAGTATGTTGGACCATGTTACGATTAAAAAAGTTGGATGCATATTGTTCAATATAAAAAAAGTATGCGTAGGTATGCACTCTCGGCAAATTATATACAACAGCAAGACAATAATCAAAGTAAAAGTGTGGCTATATACATTGATGGAAGGCCAAAAGCAACAGGGAATATTGCGGGTTTTATAAATAGTACACGACTTGGGTCAACTATAAAGCAACCCAATTGCATATTTGAGGCGCGCGAGGGAAATCATGTATTCATCTGTGCGATAAAATCAATACGTGCAGGGGAAGAGCTGCTTATTGATTACAATTTGAACCGCATAGATACAAACGAGGCTACTATCATGGGGGTGGTACATACTATTAAACCAACTTCTAATCAATGACTCCTGTGTGTGTGAAAATTATACCTGATCTGTAAACACAACACTCAGTAAAACATTAGAGGTTAGTGATAATCAAAATCGTGCAAAATTGAAAGCTATCTAACCAAGCGATTTACTGCCTTCTAATAGGTGCGAGATTAATGTTCTCATATTGTAATCGAGATCAGTGACCTAGACGACACCTAAATAAAGGATTTGAATGAAATTGATCTAGATATGAGATTGAATGCAATTATTCTATTTTTTTGGATTTTTCTATGCAATAAGAATGATAAAAACTTGATATGAATCTATGCTAAATGAAATTGATATGCTATGAATGCTATTGAAAATTGATATGCTATGAATCTAACAATGATATGTAATATGAATGCAAAAATAAGATTGATCTCACAAAGATGTCGATTCGCAAGAGCTTTGATTCTTCAATTCCAATTCTCCAGCGTGATTGTGCAAAATATGAGATGATTTGTGAAGAGCTGAGCCTTTAATTTATAGAAATCCAGGGCTTTGGAGGTGCATGGGAAAAAGCCATAAATCACTCAAATAACTCAACTTGATTTTTGAGTTATTTTTAAATAAAGATAATTAAGTCACAAAAATCATGCAAAAGCACAGTTCAACTTGAATTAGAAGTTTAGATCAACTTTAAAACTCAAAAAGATGTTGAGTTTCAAAAAGCTAACAACTTGCATTGATTTTCCAATTTTGAGTTTAACTGGTCCTTGAATGTGCACATGGATAATTATGATTTAATAAATAAATAAAGTGATTTATTCTCAACTTAACTGCTTTTTGAAATAAAATAATTAATTTATGGGTTAATTAACTATTTTACCAAACTTTTATTAAAAATTATATTATTAAATAATGACAACATGTTTTAATTAATTAAATAAGAATTTAATCAATTAAAGATAGAAATTTTGATCTATTGTCAAAATTAAATAATACAATTAATAATAGATATAATTAAATTTAATTAAATAATTTAAGTGGCAAATATTAAATCTAATTAATTAAATATGAAAATATTCAATTAATCAAACTTAGGATAAATGTGATTTATTGCCAAATAATTATAAAATTAAAGATAATTAAGATAATTAGGAATATTACTAAGAATATTCCCCGATGCAAAATTTAAGATAATCAATTATGATTCGATGATGTTTAGATGTGCCTTAGGTTAGGACTTTGATGTCGATTTTGTTCGAATTGAAGATGTAGGAGATTAATGAACTTATAGCCCATTTTTGGGGTATTACATTTTGCCCCTCTTTGAATTACTGTGCGAAGCGCAGTGGTTCAAAGATAGTCTGTGTTTGATAAAGATATGAAACTGATTCAAAAGATAAACCGATCTCAAGATAGAAACCGATTGAAAGATATTGAGATAGGAGTTGATTGATATTGAATTAAGATGGAGATAATAAGTCTTGAATGACCAAAGATAATGTTCACTGTAGCAGCAAATGAACCTATGATTGCGAAAAAGTGTCAAAATGCCTGATTCTGAACCTTAGGATTGATAAGAAGTGAGTGACCCGTTCTAGACTCGATTGTCTTAGCAGAACTAGCAGGTATCACATCCGAATCCTTTAGTTGCCGAAGAACCAAGGAAATAACACTATGATCTGATGGTTGCAAAAACTGATACAGATTACAAGATTAAGAGAATACCAGATTGATATGGATCGATGAATCTGATATGCCCCAAGTGATGATAGATTTGCCCCGAGCGATGAGGACTTTTGATGAATCAGTAACTAGACGTGATTGTTTGTCTTGATCACTGATGAAAGATATTGATAGACTTGATCGATAGAATTTGATTTACAGACTTTGAATGATGTGCAATACCATGCCCCCTTCGGGATTAAAATTGAAATCTGACAAGAAAAGTCAGCGTTGATAGTCTAGAAGCATGTTAATTGATCTGAGAAGTGGTTATTTACATCCGAGAATGCATTCTACATCGTTGGAAGGTCCCAAAAGACCAAGTTTGACTAGGTTTGACCATGAGTTGACCATGGTTGACCAAGTTGAAATTTTGATAGTTTGATGTAAGATAATCAGTTAAGTTGAATACTAGATTTCTGTGATGATTGAAGGTCGAATATGCAAGTAGTTAATAATATGAATGATCTCAGATGTGAATTTTGATCTTGAAAAAAGATTCTACTTGCTATTTCATTGGAGGAACCTTCGTGTGAGATTCAGCTCTTGTTAGACTGGAAGATGCGATTTGAAGAATCATTTAAGCATTGAAGTTCGTTTAATCATTGTGAGATCATGCAAACATGCAAAATGCAATGAGACATGCAAAATGAAATGCAACCTAAGACCTAGGACCTAGTCACTGATCATATGTCGATTTGTTATCATCATTGAACTTTTAGGTAACCGGATAAATCAATACAATGCCCACTAGCCATGAAACCATAGACATATGAATATCAATTTGTATGCGCAAGAATCAATACAACACCCACTGGTCAACAACCATGGATATATGAATATTGATTTTGTTTTCGGAATGTCGGATTAGATATAAGCACCAAGGCACAAATGCCAGGATGACCTGAATATCATGTCCATTTTGATATAGCAATTTGTACAAGCATCAAAATATAAATGTTGTGATGACCTGAGTACGCCTTGCATTACAAACACATCAAATAGTCAAGAGATCATTCTAAATCCAATGTGAATTACCCGTAGTGACCCTTTATCGTTCACATCCTTAGGCAAGATTGCGTTCCACAGTAGGAGAAAGAACTTACTCAAAAAGACAATAGTTAGATCAAACTTCCTTGAATTTTTCGGGTATCAATGGTCGAGGTACGCATGGCCATCCAATTTGAGATAGAGGCTCTTACAGTTGGACACCATTTCAATCCAAAATTTCCAAAGCTGTTAGATTTTCACATACAAGCAGAAGACAAAGAAAAGATTATGCCCCCAGTCATCACTCTCTAAATCCTATAAAGGACATCATTGAAGAGCTCAAAGGGACACAATATGCAAAAATCTCAATGCGAATCAGTAAGCCTACAAGGAGATAAAAGCATGAAAAGCACAGATTGTTTTCAGTTGAGTTTTGATGTTTGATTGTTGTTGATGCAAAATCCTTTCTGGAGACGAGACAAACTGACTGACTCAACTTGAAGCTTCAAAGTACTCTGAGTGGATATGACATGTCTAAGATACATGGGAGACCATAGGATATGACATTGATTGCCCCCAAGTGTGAACATTGATAGGATGCAGACGCTTGAGCTGGTTGGTGTACAGGCCGACTTATTGAAACCAGGATATGCAGAAACAAACCGGGGGATATGTACAAACTAAAGCAAGACTGAAAGCTGGGAAAGACCAAGATTGTGCTGATAGATGGAGCATTTGGAACAAGTGGCGCCTGTTTGCCAAGTTTTCACCATCTTGGTAGAGATTCTATTTTTGCTACCGAGGTGCCTATTTCCAGGTTTTCACCAAGGCACTTTTTTTCTTCTTTTTCATTTTTTTTGTATTTTTCATTTTTTTAAATTTTTTTGTACTTTTGATATTTTTTTATTTTTTTGTGCTTTTGATATTTTTTTGATTTTTTTGCGAATCATCAAGGCGCCTATTGCTAGGTTTTCACCAAGATGTTCATTTTTTCAGGACTTTTTCCAATTTTTAAGATTTTTTTCAGGACATTTACCAAGCACTGAATGCCTTAGGCATAGAATTTCTTTAGATGGAGAACGTTGATTGGTTCTCAGAGCTGTTCTCCTTCAGTCGTTGAGAGTTGATAGGCACCAGAGCCAAAAGTAGCAGTGATAACAAAGGGACCCAACCAATTGGGTTCGAACTTCCCCTTGCGTTCTTGATGTGATTGATTTTTAGGATTTTCTCTCAATACTAGATCGCCAACCTGAAATTCTCTATGTCTGACTTTCTTGTTGTAGCCTCTAGACATTCTTTTCTGATACACTCTGAGATGATCATATGCTGCTTGTCTACGCTCATCTAGTAGTTCAAGTTCTTGTAACCTAGACACTATGTAGTCTTCATCAGTGACAAGTCCATGCATTTTGATTCTGAGTGATGGGATTTCAACCTCAATAGGCAGTACCGCTTCAGACCCATAAACTAAAGAGAATGGTGTAGCCCCAGTAGGCATTCTAATACTAGTTCTGATATTGGTTCTGATACTGATTCTGATACTGATTCTGATACTGATTCTGATACTAATTCTGATAATTGTTCTGATACTGGTTCTGATACTGGTTCTGATACTGATTCTGATAATGATTCTGATAATTGTTCTGATACTTGGTATACTTGATAGCATCTTTTTCCATTTGAAAACTCCCAAGCAAGATCATATCGTGCAGTCCCAATGTCTAGCAAGGTGGAGAACAAGAGGGATTAGCAAGCTGGTGGAAGAGATGGAAGATAAGAGAATGAAGGAAAATGAAGGGAAGAAATCCTCAAGGGGAAACTCCTCAAGAATACCCAAGCTAGGGAAAAATTGTCATGTAAAGCACATTTGGACAAGCAATGAAAGGCTAGCATAGGATAAGTCACAAAAGCGTGATGCAAGAGCAGGAAAAGATGCAGTCCAAAAGAGTAGACATGTCAAGAGGCTTCATAGCACCGTGTTTTACTCTTTCTTTTTTTTTTTTTATTAGATCAAGACCAAAGGGGAAAATGATAGCGATAGGCGAAAATGAATGGAGGAAGATGGATATGAAGGCTAAACATGGAAGGAATGAAAGCAAGATCATCGTAAGATAGCTCACAAAATAGCCAAATGTTCGTGTATAGATCAACATTGTCAAGATCAAAGAGAGAAGATGAAATGGATGAAATATGTAGAAGAACTACGCATGATGCCTGATTGCCAGGTTTTCATCATGGTACTTATCCAAGGTGCCACAAGGGAGTGGTTTTCACCATAGGATGAATTTATTTCTCTTTACTTTTGCTACCAAGGTGCCTGTTTCCAGGTTTTCACCAAGGCACATTTTCAATTTTATTTTATTTTTTATTTCTTTTTTGGAAGAAGGCAAGCTTTTTAGATAATGCTCCTTGAAAGGATAAACCATGATATGCCAAGGATTCAAAATGATATGCTCAAAAATGCTGATAGGGAAAGGAACATGGAAGAGAAAAATGGAGGATAGGGTTTTATGTAAAGCGAGTGAGGTTGGAAGATAGGAGGAATAGGAAAATGAGGAAAAAGGATAGAAGGTAGAAGGTTAATGAATGGAAAGATTGTGAAAGGGTAGATGGAAAGGAAGGCAAGATCAACGTAAACACACACCTTGAAGGGTGGAGAGAGGGTGGAGGAAACGTGAAGGAATATGGCGAATGGATAGCAGAGGTTGAGGTTTGGGCGCATGAAATGGAAGAATATTTTTGGAAGGAGATGTAGTGGAAGCCTTTGGAAGCTTGAATGTCAATTTCACTTTTTGTTCAACACCAAACTCTTTCAAGAGAGACTTTGGAATCCATATAGTCGTAGGCTTTTTATTTCCTTTTGATGATTTAGAGATAATATCTTCAATGATGGATTTTGGAACCCATACTTGTCTTGTAGTTTTTTTCTTAGATATCTCTTTTGACTTTATGTTTCCATTTCTATTAGAGGAGACATGGTGATCTTTTTTTGATGGATTCTTGTATTGCTTCTTTTTCTTGTATTGAACATTCAAGTTATTTCCAAAAGACTTGGGATTTGTGGAAGAGGGAGGATATGACTGGTTTAGATGGGTGGGTGGATGAAAAGGATTCAAGGGTATGCATCTATGTTGATCTTGAGGGAAGATGGGAGATGGAGGTATGTAAGGACCCAAGATGGATGGTGAATTAGGAAAGTTAGGAGGGGAAAGTGAAGGGACATAAGGACCCAAGATGGAAGGAAGGCGTGAAGATCTTTGTAGTGGTGGAAGAGGTCCAAGGATGGAAGTGGAAGACGCAAAAAGATAATCAATAAGTTCATCAGCATCTATATGACAACCAAGGATATCAGCATCTTTAGAGTGAGCATTAGGATCTTCAATAGAATCATGGATATCTTGAATAAGAGCATTTTCTTTGATAGGATCATTCAAAGCTTGCGAAGACTTAGGAAGAGTAGAAAGTGGAAGTGAACATGGAGTGGTAGAACAAGAAGATGAAAGACTTTGATCTTGACAAGGATCTTCGGATAGCATAAGCGCATAATTTTTCTCTTGTTTTTCAATAGGCTTAACATTGGAAGGAACACCATTTTTACCAACCTTAATGGAAGTATCATCTTTGGAAAGCGCAAGTGTAGTAAGGTCATTTTGATTGTCAATAAGCTCAACAGTGTAAGTAGTAGCTTGATCTTGCTTAGGTGAAGACTTAAGACATGGTGGAATGCATGAAAAAGGGGGTACAGGATCAAAAGAACCCTGAGGAAGATAAGAGACATTGGGAAAAGGAGTGGATGACATGGAGGGTTCTTGATCTTGATCTTTCTTTATGTTCTTTTCTTCATCATTTTTGGAATCCTCTTGACATGGAACCACTTCTAAGGACAAGGAAGCATGTTGGGATTGTATGGATGACTTTGGAAGAGATGGTGGAGGACTAGCTGAAGTAGGGATTATAGCATATGAAGGTTTAGGCTCTTTAGGTTTATCATTATTGAAAGTATTTGCAGCCAAGTGAAGGTTAGCTTGAGTTTCTTTAAGAGGTAGCCCTGGAGGATAACTATAGGGAACCACATGAAAAGTATTAGGGCTTGTGTCAGATGAAGGTTCTGTGAAAGATTTGAAAGACTCAGAAGCTTTAAGAAATGTACGGGTATTGGAGGAAGTAGGGGATGGAAGGGAACCATCACAAGACAAAGGTCCAATATTAACATGATCTTGCTTGAGAGTGTAATCTTTATTTTCAGCTGGAGAGTTCTGAGAGGAGAGATCCTTATAGTATTGACGTTTCAAGCTAGCAAGATGTATTTTATAGTCCTCA
Source organism: Chamaecyparis obtusa (assembly GCA_027943335.1). Classification (NCBI taxonomy): domain Eukaryota; kingdom Viridiplantae; phylum Streptophyta; class Pinopsida; order Cupressales; family Cupressaceae; genus Chamaecyparis; species Chamaecyparis obtusa. The sequence goes on along the minus strand of BSBK01005098.1, from coordinate 1,280,228 downwards.
GCAATAGTAGATGGATCATCATCAAGGTATTGTCCACAAAAGTCATCAAAATCTCTTTCAAAATCAGAATCATATGGATCACCATCACGATCTATCCAATGTGATGGCCCATTTGTAGTAAGCAAGAATGAACGATGAGGAGGACTCTTAGGAACAGAGGTGTCATAGGTATCATTACATTGTCTGTTGTCATAGTCATCATAGTCTTCAAAGCTAGATGTGTCACTCTCCGTGGAAGAGGTATCATATTGCTCAATTTTTTTCCGGGGGCATGGTGACATGTACAAATCTTTATCAAATGGAAAAGAGTATAAAGATTCCATGGAGAACTTTTTAGATTCCTTCTCTTTCTCAAGTTTGTCAAGCTGGACTTGCATAGCATGTATCTATTTCATTATAGCGGCGATCAGAATTTCTTCCTCATGTGTACTGATTCTTTGAGACATGTGTACTAATTCTCAATAGCTACTGATCTGTTCTTAACATAATGATATTTTTGATAGATTCTAGAACTAGGCTGGAAACATTGGATATCTTGCAATTTGACAATTTCTGACAACTTTCTCAAATTTTTCCAAACGACACTCTGCAGACTCATACGACACTGGGTAGTCTATGAAATGATAGTTGCTAAACTCATACGACAGTTGGGTAATACTGAAATGACACTTGACAAAAAGTCATACGACTTTTGACTTCTTGAAATGACTTTGACTCCAGAAAGAACTTTACGTCAATTTTTGCAAAATGTAAGGTCTTTAGTTTTGGATTGTTTGCAAATTGTATTGTCTAGATTTTGAAGGTTATACCAGATTTGATTATTTTTTAATAGCCAAGTAGATAAATAAGCACGCAGAATAGCAAGCAAGTGATTCCAAGCACGTCTGAAAATAATGAACAAGGGCAAAAGCAACCTTGCGCATGAACAATCAAGTGACCAAATTGTGCTAATCCCTGAGAGTACTAATTGTGTATGTTCTGAAAAATTTTGCAATAACACACATATACCTGAGAATGAAAAATTGGCCTCTCTAGGGTTTTTAGTAATGGTTTGACTTTGCAACTTTTATGATTCAAAGGGGTGAACTCCAATCCCGGCGCACCAGGGTTTTGACACAGTCCGAGAACTTAATCTTCAAGAGCTGCTAGGGAGATCTGACAACCCAACAATGAACCATACCCATGGAGATTTCTTTCACAAGGACATTTATATAGCGGCTGTCACTACCATGGCAAAAATGGCTATTACCACTTGAGGTTCCATCAACGCAGTTTTCCCTGTGAAGGGATTGTCCGCTACGGTTAACCCTCTCTAAAGATGACTCACAATAGTATACCACAAGGGGACTTAGCTCCAGATTCAAGGTTTTGACACCTCTTCACTTTTAACCCAAACAAAGCAAGCAGATTAATCCGACACGCTAAGACAAAGTTTTGTTCCACCAAGGTCTGTGATATCAACTCCACGTGATCTATCAACCTCTCCGGAGAGAGAATGTGTCGATCAATAAGAGAAGATGCACTAACCAAGTTGAATGTGAAATGCACTAAGTATCCTCCCTACCTACAAGGATTCTGTCGTCAAGAAGGATTTCACTGGGAATCCAATCTTTCAAGAATCACGAATAGTGTTCATAGGGCCTAATTACTATGTGAGCACAGATATATGTTCTGAAAGTAAATCTACCAAAAGCATTCAAAAAGTAGAAAGAGGAACACTTAACGCTTAAAGAAAATATGAGATGAGTCCACAAGGTGGAACACTTAACACCTCACACAAGCTAAAAACAAGTCCCCAACTTAGAAAACAAGTGAGTTCCTAAAAGCACAAAAGGGTTGCCAAGTGGAACATTTAACGCTTCTGTCCTGTTGACCCCTCCCCTTTATGGCGCTGAGATTGCAACCACGGGGCGGAAATGAGGGGCCGGTGGATTAGCGAGTCCAATAACCCAAGATAGCAATCAAGATCAATCACAAGTATTCTAAGACTACTTAATGAGTTCACAACCTAGTATCAATTATGCAAGTGTGTAGAAATAGATCAAAAGCATGAAAAGATGCACACAAGCTTGACACATAAGAGATTTTTTTTAAGTCCCAAATCAAAATATTATTAGATGAAGGAGAATACCTGGGATCCTTGCAACGCGCTTAGTAGATTTTACTTGATTTTTAGCAATTTTTGTTGAGCTTTTCTATGCAAGCAAGTGACGAACTCTCCAACAAGCAAACAAGCAAACAAGATATGCAAAATATATTCAACTTATGAAAACCATAGGGTTAGCTCTAAAAATCAATTATTATCAGTAATAATAACCAGCAATCAACCCAAATGACAACTCATATCATTCATTGAACCATGTAAAAAAAATAAGTGCATACCCATCACAAAACTTTATTTTTTTTTTTGCATTTGACCTAGTCAACAAGATCTAATTTTTTTAACATGATTTTGGCCACAAAAATAGAAATTCAGAATAAAGACCCCTATTAAAAAACAGAGAGCTTTCCAAAAATGTAAAAATTTTAGAAAAACCTCTTCATTTGTGCCCTAGAGACCCATTTTATCAAAACAGACCAGTTTTTATAAATTGACTATTTGAGCTATGATATCATGTCCAAATTTAAAATACAAAGAATGGACCCCCTGTATAATTTAAAGAGATTTCCGAAAATATAAAAATTTTCAAAAAATATGCTGATTTGCGTCAGATATTAATTTGTTTCATAATTTCAAGAAAAAATTATTAAAAATTCAAAATATCTCAAAAAATTCTAAATTTTTTACTGTAGCTTCCATGACATGTCACCAACCTGAAAAAAAAATTTCAGACCAAAATTTCAAGCCGTTTGGGAGATAAAATTAAATCTTTGAAACTTTGGGGTTTTAGCTCCCAAAAAAATCAAAACCAGCATGCAAAGGTGGGTTGCCCCACGGTGGGCGCCAGAAATGTGTGTGTGAAAATTATACCTGATCTGTAAACACAACACTCAGTAAAACATTAGAGGTTAGTGATAATCAAAATCATGCAAAATTGAAAGCTATCTAACCAAGCGATTTACTGCCTTCTAATAGGTGCGAGATTAATGTTCTCAGATTGTAATCGAGATCAGTGACCTAGACGACACCTAAATGAAAGATTTGAATGAAATTGATCTAGATATGAGATTGAATGCAATTATTTTATTTTTTTGGATTTTTCTATGCAATAAGAATGATAAAAACTTGATATGAATCTATGCTAAATGAAATTGATATGCTATGAATGCTATTGAAAATTGATATGCTATGAATCTAACAATGATATGTAATATGAATGCAAAAATAAGATTGATCTCACAAAGATGTCGATTCGCAAGAGCTTTGATTCTTCAATTCCAATTCTCCAGCGTGATTGTGCAAAATATGAGATGATTTGTGAAGAGCTGAGCCTTTAATTTATAGAAATCCAAGGCTTTGGAGGTGCATGGGAAAAAGCCATAAATCACTCAAATAACTCAACTTGATTTTTGAGTTATTTTTAAATAAAGATAATTAAGTCACAAAAATCATGCAAAAGCACAGTTCAACTTGAATTAGAAGTTTAGATCAACTTTAAAACTCAAAAAGATGTTGAGTTTCAAAAAGCTAACAACTTGCATTGATTTTCCAATTTTGAGTTTAACTGGTCCTTGAATGTGCACATGGATAATTATGATTTAATAAATAAATAAAGTGATTTATTCTCAACTTAACTGCTTTTTGAAATAAAATAATTAATTTATGGGTTAATTAACTATTTTACCAAACTTTTATTAAAAATTATATTATTAAATAATGACAACATGTTTTAATTAATTAAATAAGAATTTAATCAATTAAAGATAGGAATTTTGATCTATTGTCAAAATTAAATAATACAATTAATAATAGATATAATTAAATTTAATTAAATAATTTAAGTGGCAAATATTAAATCTAATTAATTAAATATGAAAATATTCAATTAATCAAACTTAGGATAAATGTGATTTATTGCCAAATAATTATAAAATTAAAGATAATTAAGATAATTAGGAATATTACTAAGAATATTCCCCGATGCAAAATTTAAAATAATCAATTATGATTCGATGATGTTTAGATGTGCCTTAGGTTAGGACTTTGATGTCGATTTTGTTCGAATTGAAGATGTAGGAGATTAATGAACTTATAGCCCATTTTTGGGGTATTACAACTCCAACATACCATTTAGTTATTAAATTTTTGGCTAACATTTTTATACTTGATCTTTGACACAGGGGCACAATATGGAGCAACCGCCCGAAGGTGATGGTGACGATATTCCTAGCTCATCTACACATGAGCAGGTAAAACTCATTGTAATTGTGCAAACTAGATAGAAGCAAAATGTTATTTTTTTTAATGTTATTTTCTTCATTGTTTTGGAGTAATTTTGATAATACTAATACTATTGTTGTCATAGAGGGCCGGTGGTCGGAGAGAGGGAAAGCAACCTGCAGTCCCTCAGGAGTCCCCCCTTGTGGACCCTTTTTTTATTGATTTAGCAGAGACCGATGACCCGATCGGTTCCATTAAAAAGCTGCTAAAGAAAATTGGGAAAGAACTTCTACGTTTGGTATCCATACATCCTCAGACTCAGGAAATAAAAGACAGGGCAGCTGAGTTGTTGCGCACTTCTGAAAACTTTAAAGTAAGTATTAATGAAATTTTTAATTATTACAAGAGTTCAATAATGGTTTTTATGTTATGCTCTTTTATGACATTAATTAAAATATGGATGCATTGTCTTTACAGAGTTATTTGCGTAATTTTGAACCCCATTCCCATGATGAGGCCGGTATTGCAAGTGGTTCAGGTAGATCACATGTTCCATTCCCCACTTGTGTTTTCCACTGAATATATATAGGAATGATCATAATCATTGACAATACATGCTCGAACAATCTTTTTTTTTAATGCTCTAACAATCTTGTCCATGCTAGTCCACGCGTTCTATATTTATGCATGCTCTAACAATTTTATTCTTCAGCTGCTTTCCATGATGATATGACAACGCCGCCTCCATCCAGGACAGCCACAAATGTCTTGCCGACTGCCATGTCAACAACACACAGCCTAAATGCACCAACTGTTGCACCATCTACTGGTACACAAATCCCTATTTTTCTCTCTTTTGTTATGTGTTTAAGTGTTATGTGTTTACGATGTAGATCCCTTGATTGTGTTTGTGCCATGGGTGCTCTGCACCAATTTATTTCCCTTGAAGTATTATTTCTTGGAGGCATTTGATAATGGTTTTCATTTTTTGCAATAGGAGATGCAACAAGTCCCGATGCAACATCATTTCCTGGATGTTCCCGTGTTCCTAGTACGGGAACGGTGAAGGATTGCGTATTGATCATCAGCGACGATGAAGGCATTCCCTTAAAAGTATCCAAACTTCCAGGTACTTTAAAGTTATTATTATTCTATAGTGATATAATAGTAATTTAGTTTTTGATCACTCTTCATCGACTAATGATCCCATGATTATTTTGTAGGGAATGATATTTTTTGGCGAAAACTTGGTGACGAGTGTTTGCGGATATTCGGGCCCACCATACGTACATGGTGGAACATCATATCCTAACTAAAACCCCAAACCACTATTTTGATTTCATATCATTGCTAGAATAGTTTTCCTTTTCATCAATTTCTTGAACTATATTAAAGGTAGCTTCTCTTCATTTATGAGTCTAACATGTTTTTTTTTACTTAAAAGGTGGAATAACCAAGATAAAAAGTTGAAGGATGATCTTGTACATAGTATGACTCAGCTTTTTGGACCTCGTGCATTCGAGAGAAACAAGCTCCTTGAAAGAGCTGGTTTATGTTTGAAGTATATTAGGGACCAGTACAGGAAATATTTAGAGGTTAACCCAAGGCACGAGCGTCCGCCCTGTGTTCTTGAGGCTGAGTGGCAGGGTTTGATTTTGGATGGAAAGTATAAAGCCGACATGAAAAAAGGAATTACGCCAGTAGAGAGTAGAGCAAGGTATGTGATACTTTTGAGAATGTAATTATGTACTAATTAACCTCTAAATTTTTCCTATACTGGTCTCTAACATATTTCAAACTTTTCATAGATTGCCTGACACATCAAAGGCAACAAAGGCAAGATTAGAAAAGCACAGGACACACAAGCTCGGCTCTGGTGGTTTTTCCAAACTTTAAGCACGAGTTGTAAGTATTAGTAAATGAAAACTTGTATCAATTTTTTTATATATTGCAAGGAAATTTTTTTTGATCAAACAATGCAAGTAAAATTCACCATACCAAGAAAAAATGTAGGGGTCAGAGTTCAATAGATTCCTCACAGAAGAGGACAAGAGAATTGGCTTCCAACAAGGCTATAGAGCCGTGGCTGAACGGCTACGAGCTGAAATCAGTGTGCAAGGTTCAAATAATGATGCATCTGAGCCACAGGTAAATAAGCTAAATGAAATTTATTTCAAATTGAATACTTTACCAATTAGTCTATTTGATGTTAAGTTCTAATATAAAGTGAGTATATCTGTTTTAAGAAAGCAATGATAACAATGTGTAGGATATTGGAATGCAGCCTGACAATCCTTCTACACAATCTATGCATAATGAAGGTTCGCATGATGTGCATCCTAGTGGTGGAGGTATACATTTGCTATTAAAATTTTTATATGTAATTACAATTGGTGTTTGGATTAATGTAACATTTTGTATAGCAACTGTAGAGGATCGAGGGGTCGGTGCTCATGAGCATGTTGAGGTTGAATCTAGACAAAATGATGTGGCCAGATCAGGTAATTAAAGAGCGCCACAGTTATGTTCTTTAAAATAATTAAATACTTGTAACAATTATAATTAAATATTTTAAATTTAACTCTTTTATTTGTTATTGTAGAGGACCCCCCTTTGCAGCAGCATAGGAATTTGAGATCATCAAGAACAAAGAACAAAACAACTGATGAGGGGGGTATTGATGATAACACTGATGCTCCTCTTAGAGCTTACATAGAAAAAAAAATTAGAAAGAGAAAAAAGAAATGATTGTCATCTAAATACCTTAATTGATAATGACTGAATTTTATGTCTCAATGAATTTAATTATGTGCTAATGAATGTTCATGAATTATGTGTTTATTTTCATATTGATGAATGTTGTGTGTTAACGAATCTAATGTGTTAATGAATGTTATCATGTGATATTGATTGAATGTTACATTTTATTAATAATTGAAAGAATGAATGAATGTTAGATGTTAACAGGGAATGTAGAGTGATGTTAGGGGGAGGGGGGTGGGGCCAAATGAGCTTCCACCTTCACGTGGTTGGCCCTGTTTAGTAGAGAATATTAAACTATATTCTCGAAACAAAGTGAAGCTCAATAAGATACTAAATGAGTCAAAATGGTTATCAAGGTCCTCTATCCATAAGATACTTGTAGTCAAAATGGTTATTAATAAGATACTTGTAGTCAAAATGATTATCTAGGTCCTCTATCCATTCCATAAGTTCTTCACCATTCAAACTTCCTCCATAACAAGGAATGTGCTCTAGGTTAGTCATGAAGCCTAGCATGGACTCTCTGTCAGATAGAGCCACTATTTCAGAGCCTTTTTTGTGCATTTCCTTCAAGCATTGTACAGTGTACGGATGTGAAAGGGAGGGCAGACCAGTGTGGAAGTTAGAGTATTTATATCTTATGCTTTGAGAGTTTATTTGGTAGATTCAAGACACCTTATATCAAAGTTATTCCTTTTTCTTATCTGTTGTTCTGTCAAACCCTCATTTTTTGGGTTATTGCATTCAAATGGCCTTAACTTGCAAATAAACCATAGGATATCCTCTGTTCTTTGTAAAATGCAAGTTAAGGGGGTTTATTTTCATATTTTAAAAGCTTTGGAACAGGATACTAAGCCAGAGAATTTCAAGAGCAAGCCCTAGGTCAAGAATCTCAATGTTCTTGACTAGGAGTTGATGGATTATGCAAGATCAGAGGGTAGCGGCAAGTAAAGGACCTCAAACCTTGTTGAATCTAGATCTTTAGAGCATGGTGGACATCTTCAAACTCTGATCTTGGTTTCATGCACCCATTTTCAATGCCTTGTTTTGGAACCCACACCCAAAGGCATGCATTAGGTCTGCGGACTCAATAAGGACATTGATATGCTGGAGTGGAGTCAAGGTCTGGGAGTTGGAGGATTGTTAGAACATCAAAAAGGGTACTCAAAAAACATATAATTTCATAAGGTCCTTTGTCAAATTGAAGAGTTATTGCTGCAGAACAGGTTTTGGAGACCTACTAGAGTCACTAGGTCTATTTGGACCCGTTTGGACCACAACACACAGTAGCATCTACAGAGAAGAAGTTTGGTATGCAATGGTCTTGAAACCTCCTAAGAAATTCTTGGTATGCATTTGTGTGGTGCAAAAGCTTCGTTGAAAGAGAAAAAGAAGAAAAGAATAGAAATGATTTTTTTTCTTTTTATGTCATATACTGTAACCAGCTACTTATAACTTGCAAAAATTATTATAACCATTTGAAATTGAAACTTAGTTTAATGTGAAACTGAGAACTGCTTTATTAGAGCTTTCTGTGATTTAGATTCAGACATCAAGAACATTGTTTGCCTAATATTGTGATTAATGTTTATTTATTAATATCTCATACTGACAAACAATTGATAATTGTAGGGAAAACGTCATTGGGGGTCTTTGAGGATCCACCAGAAGCCAAGGAGAAAATGTATTCAAATGCTAAAGATGGTGTAACAGTCCTTACAGCTGTTGAACCTTGCTGTGTAGATCATCTCCGATTCTCCAAGTTCAACAGTACTGTGGTATTCCTTTGGATACTTCTAATGGTAAATTTCAGACATCAAGTTCTTTTCGTATGAAACTACTACATTTGTAATCTGTAGTTTTAAACTTTTAGTTTATAAATGTTCATCAGCTTTAGTTCGTATGCTACCATTTCAAGTATGATTAATGAAGTTACCTTTATCACAGGTTGAAAGTGAGCAGTCAGCATACTGGTACGGAGCTGGCAGCATTGATACGGTGACTAGGGCATCGTTTAATGGTGGTATTGTGTTTTCCCGTATTTAGGGCATCGGCCTTTTGAAGCATTGCCTTCATCTTTCTTAAGTCTGAGTTTTAAGTTTGTTTATCTCTCTCGGCGCTGTTGAAAATACAAATGACAACGTTCTTGTTTGTTTTTCCCTTATATCCCGATGTGATTTCGCGGAGGGTTACGGCGCTGTTGAAAACACAAATGAAAACACAAATCCCTTGTGTAATTGCCACTTGAAGGAGGACAGTCACTGTAAAGACAACATGATAATGTACACTTACAGCCTGTGTACATTATCATTGTGTCTTTAGAGTGACTATCCTCATTTGTTGAAGAAGAAAAGCATTAATGTGGCTGAATAGCAATACATTCAAGTGGCAATCACACAAGGGACAGTCACTGTGAGATGTCCTCATTTGTGACTATCCTTACAGTGAGTGTACATTATCATGTTGTCTTTAGAGTGACTGTCCTCATTTGTTGAAGAAGAAAAGCATTAATGTGGTTCAATAGCAATACATTCAAGTGGCAATTACACAAGGGACAATCGATCACTGTGAGATGTCCTCATGTGTGACTATCCTTGTCACAAATGACTATCCTTGTAAAGACAACATGATAATGTACACATACAATGAGTGTACATTATCATGTTGTCTTTACAGTGGCTGCCCTCATGTTGTATATTCTTCTCTGTAGATGCTACTATGTGCTAGGGAACTTCTTAGAACTGTTGGTATATTCTTACAACTTGTTACACCTGGGATATTCTTCTCTGTAGATGCTATTGTGTGCCGTGGTCCAAACAGGCCCATAAATGTGGTTGAATAGCAATACATTCAAGTGGCAATTACACAAGGGACAGTCACTGTGAGATGTCCTCATGTGTGACTGTCCTTGTCACAAATGAGGACATCTCACAGTGACTGTCCCTTGTGTAATTGCCACTTGAAGGAAAAAAGCATTAATGTGGTTCAATAGCAATGTATTCAAGTGGCAATTACACAAGGGATAATCACTCTGAGATTTCCTCATTTGTGACTATCCTTACAGTGAGTGTACATTATCATGTTGTCTTTACAGTGACTGTCCTCATTTGTTGAAGGAAAAAAGCATTAATGTGGTTCAATAGTGATGCAGAGTAGTCAGGGCTTTTAGAATATACAAATATACATCCTTAACTCTCATTCCACCAAGGAAGAAGGAATTCCAATGGTTGAAACGTGAGTTAAGGTCTTTACATCAGTCAAACCCTGAAAATGAGGGTTTGTAAACAATGCACAAAAAATTTGAAATAACTTAGATATAAAACAAAGAGAATCAATCAAACCAACTTCCAAAGCATCAGATGTCACTATTACAACTTCCAGGCAAATTTTATCATCCAACCACCATCCGTACAGCCGTACAGAGTTTGTTTTTCACCAGAAATGCACTAAAACAGGGTTATTTTTATTTTTTATGAAAGCAAAATGATTACAATACTGGTTCTCTGTCTGTCTTCGACCATTTGAAGCCTAAAATAGGCTCTCCAAATGTTGGTTCAACCATCTAGGTGGTTAGAATAGTTTATCCAACAAATGTCAACTTTGCTAAGCAACTTTTAAAGTTGCATTACAACTTTGCAAACAACTTTGCCGAGAAGGTTAAAAATGTGTTGTGAAACTTTAGGAACCTTATTAAAGTTATTTTGGACCTTCAAACTTCTTAACAACATCTAAAAGACACCTAATAAACACTTACTATGCTCATTTCATCCAAGGACTCAAAAGATGCCCAAGGTTTATAAGTCACCAAGGGGTCTTGTGTCCAACAAGTGGATGTTTATAAGGAGATAAAATCAATCCTTAATATTTATTACAAACCAAGAAAACATCTAAAACTCCTATTCTAATTTATTGTCATTCAAAAAGACTCTGATTTGTCATTCAAAAAGACTCTGATTTGTCAATCAAAAGGACCTTTCACTAGTCAATCCTTCAAAGCTCCAAGGTGAAAATCTTATGTTCCAATTGATAGGATTTGACTCCTTGGCTTCATGGCAACTTCCTTCAATCATGGTGTCTTTGGCTTGCATTAGGGATGCCCCTGCATCAAATAGCAATGCATTCAAGTGGCAATTACACAAGGGATAGTACATGCCCATTAAAGTTGGTGTTTTGTTATCCAGCATGACAATGGAGACAACATACTCTGTGTCAATTATACTGATCAAATTTCCCTCCGCCAGGCAAAGCAACAATCTGGGTATGATAAGGTGAAATTTTGTAGTCCTTTTGGGTATGATAACAGTTCCAGTTTCCAATAAGATGGTTCATTTTTATAATCTAGCTTCAATTTCTCTTGTGAAAATCTTTTTTTCATTTTATGGGTGGTAAAATATAATTATTATGCTAGAGGTGTGTACTTATGGATGATAATGAAACAAAATGATAAGATTTAAGACTCTTGTTTTTTTTTTAAATAGCAATTTAAGTTTCCTTCTATTATAAATTACTGTTTTTCTATTTTTTAATGTATCTTTCCAAATCTTTTATATCAATTTTATTTATGAAATATAAATATATTAATAATGTTTTAGTGTTTTTAGGATTAGTTTATATCAATTCTATGTATCATCATTCGTCATTCAATTGTCAGTATTATTAATTTAGACTGTGCAATTGTAGAACTACTCGAATATGGGTTGGATGGATACTCAAGCAGGGGAACCCTCCTCAAATATCTCAAGCAGTGAACTTGGAAAAATGTGTCCTGAAGGAACCCTTTCCATCAGAGAGATAAAAGTACAAACAAGTAAAAGAAGCAGGCTCTGCAAATATGTTTTTGAGAAGAAAAATGATAGATTATTCGAGTATGGTTCATGAGGTATATCTAAAAAGACATTTTTTTTCTTATTATAATAAAAGAGGAAGTTGTGAATGTCAAAGTTGAGTGAAACAAAAATTATTTTCATCAAATTTTATTAGGCTTGCTTTTGGGAATAGTTTCTTACAATATTGCTATTAAGATTTTTATTGTGTAGTTTTTAGATTAGGTTTATAAAATTATATTTCATGAGTAGTGATTCATATTAATCAATTAACGATACTTTTGGAAGGTATTTTCAATGTGTCAAATTTTGATATTTTTACAAGAATTAGATTGTGTAATTTTTTTAATTAAAGTCATTGACTCATATTTCATAAATAATAGTTCTCATGAATCCATCTCTTATAAGATTGAATAGTCTATTTAGGAAGTATTTTTGATAGTATGTCAAATTATGATATTACTATTACCATTAGATTGCATGGCTTTGAAGTCAACCTCATTGACCCATATTCTTCTCTGTAGATGCTACTATGTGCTAGGGAACTTCTTAGAACTGTTGGTATATTCTTACAACTTGTTACACCTGGGATATTCTTCTCTGTAGATGCTACTATGTGCCGCGGTCCAAACGGGCCCATAAATGTGGTTGAATAGCAATACATTCAAGTGGAAATTACACAAGGGACAGTCACTGTGAGATGTCCTCATGTGTGACTGTCCTTGTCACAAATGAGGACATCTCATAGTGACTGTCCCTTGTGTAATTTCCACTTGAATGAGGACAGTCACTGTAAAGACAACATGATAATGTACACATACAATGAGTGTACATTATCATGTTGTCTTTACAGTGGCTGCCCTCATGTTGTATATTCTTCTCTGTAGATGCTACTATGTGCTAGGGAACTTCTTAGAACTGTTGGTATATTCTTACAACTTGTTACACCTGGGATATTCTTCTCTGTAGATGCTACTGTGTGCTGGGGTCCAAACGGGCCCATAAATGTGGTTGAATAGCAATACATTCAAGTGGCAATTACACAAGGGACAGTCACTGTGAGATGTCCTCATGTGTGACTGTCCTTGTCACAAATGAGGACATCTCACAGTGACTGTCCCTTGTGTAATTGCCACTTGAATGAGGACAGTCACTGTAAAGACAACATGATAATGTACACAAGTACCGTGAAGGTAGTTGCAAGTTACGGCTGTTTCATTGCATACCCGAAACAATGAAGATGTTACGGTCCACAAAACATTTGTGCTTGAAAGATGAACAAATAAAATTAAACTTCTAAATAACCAGAGCCGCTAACAATAAATTCAACACAGATATGTCCTCATTTCTGGGTATTTTAGCTCTGTAACAGCTGAATACCAGATTACATAATAATGACAAAAGAAAAATAAACCCAACGTACTCAGAAATTGTAGCTGTGATTTCGCGGAGGGAATCTCTCTCGGCACTGTTGAAAATACAAATGACAACGTTTCTCTACATTATCATGTTGCCTTTACAGTGACTGTCCCTTGTGTAATTGCCACTTGAAGGAGGATAGTCACTGTAAAGACAACATGATAATGTACACTTACAGCCCGTGTACATTATCATGTTGTCTTTAGAGTGACTATCCTCATTTGTTGAAGAAGAAAAGCATTAATGTGGCTGAATAGCAATACATTCAAGTGGCAATCACACAAGGGACAGTCACTGTGAGATGTCCTCATTTGTGATTGTCCTTACAGTGAGTGTACATTATCATGTTGTCTTTAGAGTGACTGTCCTCATTTGTTGAAGAAGAAAAGCATTAATGTGGTTCAATAGCAATACATTCAAGTGGCAATTACACAAGGGACAATCGATCACTGTGAGATGTCCTCATGTGTGACTATCCTTGTCACAAATGAGGACATCTCACAATGACTGTCCCTTGTGTAATTCAAGTGGAAATTACACAAGGGACAGTCACTGTGAGATGTCCTCATTTGTGACTGTCCTTACAATGAGTGTACATTATCATGTTGTCTTTAGAGTGATTGTCCTCATTTGTTGAAGAAGAAAAGCATTAATGTGGTTCAATAGCAATACATTCAAGTGGAAATTACACAAGGGACAATCGATCACTGTGAGATGTCCTCATGTGTGACTATCCTTGTCACAAATGAGGACATCTCACAATGACTGTCCCTTCTGTAATTGCCACTTGAATGAGGACAGTCACTGTAAAGACAACATGATAATGTACACATACAATGAGTGTACATTATCAAGTTGTCTTTACAGTGGCTGCCCTCATGTTGTATATTCTTCTCTGTAGATGCTACTATGTGCTAGGGAACTTCTTAGAACTGTTGGTATATTCTTACAACTTGTTACACCTGGGATATTCTTCTCTGTAGATGCTACTGTGTGCTGGGGTCCAAACGGGCCCATAAATGTGGTTGAATAGCAATACATTCAAGTGGCAATTACACAAGGGACAGTCACTGTGAGATGTCCTCATGTGTGACTGTCCTTGTCACAAATGAGGACATCTCACAGTGACTGTCCCTTGTGTAATTGCCACTTGAATGAGGACAGTCACTATAAAGACAACATGATAATGTACACAAGTACCGTGAAGGTAGTTGCAAGTTACGGCTGTTTCATTGCATACCCGAAACAATGAAGATGTTACGGTCCATAAAATGTTTGTGCTTGAAAGATGAACAAATAAAATTAAACTTCTAAATAACCAGAGCTGCTAACAATAAATTCAACACAGATATGTCCTCATTTCTGGGTATTTTAGCTCTGTAACAGCTGAATACCAGATTACATAATAATGGAAAAAGAAAAATAAACCCAACGTACTCAGAAATTGTAGCTGTGATTTCGTGGAGGGAATCTCTCTCGGCACTGTTGAAAATACAAATGACAACGTTTCTCTACATTATCATGTTGCCTTTACAGTGACTGTCCCTTGTGTAATTGCCACTTGAAGGAGGACAGTCACTGTAAAGACAACATGATAATGTACACTTATAGCCCGTGTACATTATCATGTTGTCTTTAGAGTGACTATCCTCATTTGTTGAAGAAGAAAAGCATTAATGTGGCCGAATAGCAATACATTCAAGTGGCAATTACACAAGGGACAGTCACTGTGAGATGTCCTCATTTGTGACTATCCTTACAGTGAGTGTACATTATCATGTTGTCTTTAAAGTGACTGTCCTCATTTGTTGAAGGAAAAAAGAATTAATGTGGTTCATTAGCAATGTATTCCTAGCATCTGTACCTGCATCTCTCTTATATACTACAAGTTACTTGCCATCAGAAATTGCAGTTCCCTCACGTGACATTGATGGTGAAGTGTTCTTTTCAAAACCATCATCTGTGGTTACCAATGCTCCTGTTTTAGGAAATAAGTTTGTTGCATTCCATGAGCCATTGGTCAAGTTTCTTCTACGAGCTTCTGATGCCTCAAAATCTAAGCAGCACCTACACATGCCTCGTTGTGGTTGATTATCATTCTGTACATGAATTATAATGAGTAATCAGTTTTGGGCCTTGGAATCTTGTATGTAACATGCACAGGCATTTCATGGCTAAATGAATCTATTTAAAAGCATCAACTTTTCTTACATGATGCTGGATACATAAGTAGAACAAGCGTATATCAAATTGGAAGCAATCAGAACTCCACAATGACATATTATTTAGAGTACTCTTCAGTTTAAGTAATAATGCATATATTGACACTGTAAAGACAACATGATAATGTACACTCACTGTAAAGACAACATGATAATGTACACTCACTGTAAGGACAGTCACAAATGAGGACATCTCACAGTGACTGTCCCTAGTGTAATTGCCACTTGAATGTATTGCTATTCAGCCACATTAATGCTTTTCTTCTTCAACAAATGAGGATAGTCACTGTAAAGACAACATGATAATGTACACTCACAGTGAGTGTACATTATCATGTTGTCTTTACAGTGACTATCCTCATTTGTTGAAGAAGAAAATCATTAATGTGGCTGAATAGCAATACATTCAAGTGGCAATTACACTAGGGACAGTCACTGTGAGATGTCCTCATTTGTGATTGTCCTTACAATGAGTGTACATTATCATGTTGTCTTTACAGTGGCTGTCCTCATTTGTTGAAAGAAAAAAGCATTAATGTGGTTCATTAGCAATGTATTAAATTAATTTTTTTTTTTTAATCCACCCACGGGCGTCGCAATGTGATGCAGGCGCCTGTCGCAATTGCTTGGGAGGTCCGTCGCTATTGCGACGGCCCTCCGAAGCCATGCGACGGGGGGGCGACGGCCATGCCGCTTCTTAAATCTTAGTCACATTGCGACAGGATATGTGTCGTAATTGCGACGGCTACCCATAGACGTCGCAATTTGCAACTAAAAAATAGCGACGTCTATGGGTGTTGCTATTGTGACACATAGCTGTCGCAATTGCGACACATAGCCGTCGCAAAATGACCCCAAATGTATTAGTGATGGACAATAATTTTAGGCTTCACAAGACTAGAAATGTGAATTACTTGACTTGATTAGGATCTTTTATCTATAATGATTCATCACTTGAAGGAAAAGAATCAAGAATTATGCTAATCATATCATCCTCTTATTCCAAGATATCATCATGAGTAGGGAAAACTTTGGGAGAGGGATCAACAATATCACTCATTGATTCATTGCTAGCAACAATGTCATTTAGGTACATGAAAGGTAAAATAGCATTAAGAAAAGTATTTATAATATTATCATCTTGCACTAAAATACCCTCATGGTGAAGGTACATTTTAGGAGAAGGATCAACATGATTCATCAAAAATTCATCCTTAGGAAGGGGATTTTTTAAAGAATTATTGATAATCTCTTGCATCAGAATGTCTTCATAGGTAGGAGAATATTTACAAGAAGGATAGAGTGATGCACGGGATGCTAGGACACTATCACATCTATGAAATATATGCATCATGAAACTATTTGAAAATAAAAAGGAAACAATTTTCTTTTTTCAAATGATAAATATGCTAAATGCGTGATGTAAGTGGTAAAGTGTGCAATTTTAGGACTATTGAACCAATCCAAGTACACAAACCATAGATGAATACATCTAGATTTTAAACAATTAGGACAAAATCAAATCTAAAACTAAAAATAAAAAATTATGCAAGTGTAAGACACACCAAGTTCACCAAAATGAAATGGTGGAAAATGGAGTCCTCTAAACTAAACATGTAAACTAAAAACTATTGGTGAACGATAAGGAATAAAAATTCTCTATTTCTCTGCAATTCCATCCATTCTTGGAAACTCAATTTGATGAGTTTGATTTGCAAATGAATTGATAGGGTTCATTATTCAAAACTATCTACTTTGAATGAGTTTCATTTTGCAGTGAGACTGTTGTTGCGATAGTTGTTTATCAGACAACATTTCTTGTTTTAGTTTTCTATTACCGTAGGGACTCAGGAATAAAGAGGAACATTCCATGAATATGAAGGCCTGATATTCATGGAATTTTGATACTTAACTTGTAATATATGTCACTATTAATATTACATGTGGAGGATTAAACAAACAGTGCAGGTACAGTCAGAACAGTAAAGAAATACAATGAAGATGGTGGCTCGGGTGTGATAGTGGATGATCTGTCTACATAAGATATACATTTTATGATTTGGAATAGTTTATTATGTTGAATTGAAGGTGATTCAATCACCGATTGGAGGTGAAAGTGTGTTTCTATAGGAGATTGAAGATGCCCTAAAAAGCAAGGGTTTAGAACCAAAAATTGGAGTTTCCAGTGTTGCAGAGCCCTCAAGGCTAATTCCTCTTGTATATGGCCAGTTTAAGACATAAACAAATACTATCTAGGATTTGGGACTATATGGAGACCGTTGTGTAGTACTTCCTTTGTTAGATTGAGCAAATTTCATGCATTGAAATAGGATAACTGTTATGAATAGGTGTTGAGTTACCCATTAGGGCCATGACTTCATGGCAAAGCTGACACAATGTGTTGAGTTTGGCCTGATAGAATGTCATGGGATAGAGAGGAATAAACACAATGCAAACTATTTATCAGTTAAACAGGAATGCACAAAAACTAATAACACGAATGTATTGGAGTTACTACAACACTACCGAAATATTGGTTAAACTTGTTGTGCTATCAACCATAAGAAATGAAAAAAAATAGAGAAGGAACGTACTCAGAATTTGCAATCCTAATTCGCACGCTCTGTAAAAGTGAAAATGAGAATTGAAATGTTCTTTTTAAGTAATATGTCTGTATTCATCGAAAGTTTGACGAACACGGGCATGGTTTTTTAAAAAAACAAATTTTTTCTTCTATACCCCAACCAACCTAAACCATTTTCATTAATGGTCGAAAATAACAATTGAAAAATGATGTCAAATGTACTAGTGATAGTAGATAGATGACCAATGTTGTGTAATCTTGAATTTGGCACATAGATCATCTAAGTCTTTGTTCTTGAATTGTCCACCATTATCGGTGACTATAGAATGTGGAATACCATACCAACATATGATGTAGTTCAATATGAACATAGATATTTTTTTACTAGTTTCTTGTGTTAAAGGGACTACTTCTACCCATTTTGTGAAATAATATGTAGCTGTAATAATGTGAGTATGCCTATTAGAAGAATGAGGATGTATGGATCCTATAAGATCAAATGCCCATTGGTGAAAAGGACATTGTGTAGTGAAGGGAATTAGATCTCTCCCTAGAGCATGAATTAAGTTGCCATGCACTTGGCACTTTTGACAGTTCTTAGCAAACTTGATAGATTCTTTCTCCATTTCTGGCCAATAGTACCCAGCCCTAATAAGTTTTTGGGCTAGTGTTAAACCATTCGAGTGTGACCCACAAATGCCATCATGGACTTCCTCTAACGCATGTTGAGACTCTTCCCATTCTAAACATCTAAGTAGTGTACCATCTAGACCTCATTTGTATAGATTGTGACCAATGATAACATATCAAGAGGCATTACGGATAAGGTATCTCTTTTCATGGCGGTTAAAGGTATTGGGAATGATTTGATCTTTGAGGTAGGAGAATAGGTTTTTATATCTGGATGAATCATGACCTACAACAATGAAAATCATTCAAATTTCAGGGGAATCATATGCAGGATAAGATAGTGCTTCCACCAGGAACTCATAGCGTAGCTCATGTTCAGGCTGTTGTAATAAAGTAGATAATGTTGCCATTGCATCGGCAACTTTATTCTCTATTCTAGGTATTTTCTCAAATGTGATAGATATGAAATATTTCTTTTGATCATCTACCATTCTCTTGTATGGAACAAGCTTTTCATCTTTCATTTGATACACATCATTGACTTGATGGATTACAAGTTGTGAGTCTCCATGAATGTGTAATTCTGTTACTCTCCACTCAATTACTATTTTCATTCCATTTAAAAGGGCTTCATATTCAGTAATGTTTTTTATACAAGGAAATTTGATTCTATATGCCTTAGGAATTGAGTATCCTTCAGGAGTGATAAACAAGATGCCTGCTCCAGATCCATTCTATGTATAGGAGCTATCAAAGAATAATTTCCATTCTCTAAAAGAAAGATTCATGATAGAGGAATCTAGGAATTCCATTTGCATTGGTGTGTCATCAAAAAAAGGTGCATCTGCTAAATGATCAATAATAACTTTTCCTTTAATAGCTTTTCTTTCAACATATTCAATGTAAAATTCACTTAAGAGCATGACCCATTTGGCTAGTCTACCTGTGAGGGCAGCCTTGCTTAGTAGGTACTTTAGTGGATCAATCTTAGCTACTAAATGCTTGGTATGAGCCAACATATAATGTCTTAGTTTCTATGATGCAAATATCACAGTTAGACAAGCCTTTTCAATCATAGAATAATTCTTTTTATATGCCACCAATGCTCTACTAATATATAGTATATAGCTCTTTCCTTCTTGTTCTCATCATGTTGTGCAAGCAATGCCCCCAATGATGTATCTGTAGTGGAGACATCTAAGATCAATGGCTTCCCTTGAATGGGAGGCATCAAGATAGGAGGATTTGATAGATATTTCTTGATATGATTAAAATTCTTTTCACATTCCTCGTTCCATGCAAAGGTCACACCTTTATGTAATGTATTTGTGAAAGGTTGTGATATGTCTGCTAGCTGAGATATGAAACATCTAATAGATTGTACTCTCCCTTGTAATGTTCTCATTTGACTGATATTCTTGGGAGGTTGTATCTCCATGATAGCTTTAACTTTAGCTGGATCAACTTCAATGCCTTTCTTTGAAACTATGTAGCCTAAGAGCTTTCCAGAAGTGACACCAAAAGTGCACTTCTTAGGTAATGGAAAATCATCCTTAGGGCATGCTTTGTTTACATCTCTAAAATTTGTGCACACTCATATAGATTTGTCTAGTTTAGAAATAGGTACAATGTTAGAGATCCATTCAGCATAGTCAATAACATGGATGAATCTGACTTTTAGTAGTTTCTCTAATTCAGCTTTGACCAAGAGTGCAACATGTGGATGCATCTTTCTCAATTTCTGCTTAACTGGTTTGACGTTTGGAGCTATAGATAAATGGTACATTATAAGATCAGGATCCAACCCTGGCATATCTGAATATTTCCATGCAAAGTTGATCTTCTTTTTTGTTAAGGATGTTGTAAATTTTTTCTTTTCTTCCTCTGATAAGGATTGTGCTACATGAATCAACTGTGGTTCTTTTGTTGTTCCCAAGTTGATAGATTGAGTGGGATCAATTAGAACTGGAGATCTGTCTTGTAAATGACTCGAAAGGACATCAAATATCTCATCCTTAGGTGCCTTAGAGAGGTTTTCACCTTTGGATATGTCTTTTATTTTTACTTTTGTAGGTTCTGAGATTGCCACAAAGTGGTTTTCACCCTCAGATTTTCCTTTTCTTTCTATTCTTACTTTTATTCTTTTGACTAAGATACTTGATGTCTGACTTCATCATGCTAATGCTTGGTTCACTGATGGAAGTCCTCATAGGCTCAACTACATTGAGGTAGCAAGCAAGGGCATAGTCATTGGGAAAGGTATAAATACCTTGGCTCAAATTCGTACAGGTTTGGCCAAGAAGTTCAGGATGTTGGATAGTCAAAGTGGTGAAAGATTGGGAGATAGTGTTTACGGATATGGATCTGTCATCATTGGTCCTAACCCAATGCTCAAGTTCAAAGGTGATATTACAACTTAAGATGTTCAATTCATGAATAGGCTCAATGTCATTATGGGAGTCCACTTCAGCCATCGGTGGATCAGACTCGTTAAGTTCATCATTTCTCTCTAGACTTACATTGGGTTTAGGTGCATATTGGTGAATAACATCAATATGTTTCTCTATGATAAGTTCATCTTCCTCTAGAATGGTTCCCCATTCATAGTCATTTGATTCCTCATTTATACCTCTAGGAAATCTAAGAACATGAGTAAAGTTAGGATGAATACCCCAAGAAGGGTTATCCTCATATTCTAATTTGAATTCATACTCATGGGAATCTATCTTAGAATAACTACCACCTTCCTCTTTGTCTATTTGATTGTCTTCGAGATTAGCTGGTTCTTGTGGTGCAACTATCTCTTGCTCTATAGTAGGTTCTTGTGTTTCTACTACATTAGTTCTTTTTATTGGATCATATTCAGCTTCAAGGAGGTCTTTTATTTCTTTAGGAAAATGCTCATAAGGAATGAGATCTTCAGTGGTGTCTGAATCATCACTATCAGATTGTTCTGTTGTTTCTTTCTTTAGTTGATTTGTTGTGGATGGCTCAATCTGTTCTAAGACATGTGGTGAGTTCTTGCTAAGATAGAAAGGCTACTTCTTACATCCTAGACCTCTTGTATTCTTGTTTGCTCAGCCACGATGATCAAGAGGTGACAAAAAACCTTTACCCTATAGTCCTAGAGGTCCTTTTCCTTTATATCCCATTTTTGTGATCAATTTATCCCCTGGGCCATATGACTTAGAAGGGATCTTCGGTATTTTAGCATCACATTTTTGAACAACTTGAGATTCAGGTTCATCTTTGTATAGCCATGCAAGTACAGCTTCATCCTCTTAAAAATCTTGTTTAGATACTTGTTCTGCAACAAAATTTCCTTTATATGTCTCAAGAGGTTCTTTAGACTCTAGTTTGGACTATTTCAGAGTTTGCCCATAGGACTTAGGTGAGATAGGGAGAGATGTCAAAGATAAGACTAGCTCTATAGTATATTCTCCCATACCATTTTCTTTGATCTTAACCTCTTTAGCAATGTCTTCCATTTTGGATGTTGAAGCAACGTCTAGCTTCTTAGTGGAAGATTCTCTGTTATTAGGAACAAGTTTATCAGCACTTTCTTTCAATGCATTGTAAGTTGTATATAGATAAATTGGAATCGTCACTTCTACCCCTTCATAAGGAAATTTCAAACATTGATAGTATGTAGAAGGAATAGCTTTCATTTCATGTATCCAAGGTCTCCCTAGAAGGATATTGTAAGCCAAAGGTAGATCAAGAACTTGACATATAGTATCTCTGATAATAGAACCGGTTCTGATAAGTAAGACAATTGTTCCCTTGGAAGATCTTTCTTCCTCATCATATGCTTTGATAGTTATCTTCTTTCTAGGATCAATGTCCATTTCTAAAAAATCCCAGTTGTGTAATCAAGCTGAAAGAATAAATGTTTAGACTAGCGCCCCCATCTATCAACACACGTTTGACATGACAATTTTGGATCAAGACTTCAATATGCAAGGGCTGGTTATGCAGATGACTCAAGGAGTTATCATCTTCCTCTAAAAAGGAAATATATTGTGGAGACGTAAGATGACCAACCATAGTTTGGAATCTGTCTAAATCAAGGTTATCAAGAACATTGGATCAGAGCAAAGCTTTGTCTAGAATGGCTCTATGAGCTGTAGATATTTGAAGCAACTCAAACATGGATATTTTTGCATTTGTATGCTGGAGTTGTTGGACAATATTGTACGATGTAGGCCTCGTGTCTTTAGAATTTGAAGATTTAGACATAGACTTTTGTTTAGAAGTAGATGAAAGATTAAAAGGCACCTTAGGGACATTTGATGAATTTGGCATTTGTCCTTGAAGATGTGCCTAAGCTTGTGATCGAGTAACTGCATTAGCTGATTGATTTTCTCTATCTTTCCTCACAATTGTGATCACATTACAATGCTCAGATAGACATGGTTCAACCATATTGATAACAACATTGTTTCCAGAGTAGACATAATTGACTTTAGCACCCGTATTAGGCTGAGAAGAAGAATCTTCTTTACCATACATTTAGGAAATGGTTCTGTGAATGTTGTATGATCATTATTGCTCTTATGATTGTCAATCGTGATTTCTCCATTATCAATTTTGTCTTGTATGATGTGCTTCAAGTGAACACAGTTATTAGTCTTATGACCCTTATTGTGATAGAATTCATAGAAATTGTTCTCTCTCCACCATTTTGGTTTAGGTTCAAGATCAAATTATTTTATCTCAAGCAAGTAGATGATTTTGTTTTCGAATAGAGTTTTCATGGCATATTCCAAGGATTCTCTAAGAGGAGTGAATTTTTGGTTAGGATCAGTAGCCCAAGGTCTATAATCAGATGACTTTTTGGTAGATTCAGATGTTCTAGCTTTAGAAGCTTTGGTGGCCTGGGTGCCAACAGTGAGATTGAAAGTGGGTGCCTTGGATGGGGCATGGATAGTATCAACAAAGCCATCTGTGACAATGCCCTTATTCTTGTTCCAATTTTTGTTCTTATCCTTAGAACTAGATCCAGATTCATACTTGTCCTTTTGAAGTGATATGTCTCCTTTTTTCACAAGTACTTTCTCAAATTTGATCGCATTATCTACCATCTTATCAAAGGATGTATGATTTTGCATTTGTAGAGGGTAGTTGATTTCTAGAACAAGATTGTTGATGAAGATTTCCAGCTTCTCAGTTTCTGGAATGGGTCTAGCATATAGAGAAAATTTCTTCCTCCATCTCTTGAGAAATGTCAGGAATGGTTCACTTGGATATTATTTTAGATTGCAGATGTCAATCATGGTGACCGGATGTTGAATATTGTAGGATTATTGTTGATAGAATAGTTTGATTAACTCCTCAAAAATTTTGATAGTTGGAGGCATTCTAGAGAACCAATGAATGGTTGCTCCTCCAAAGATCAAGGGAAAAGACACATTAGGTAGGTTGGTTGGTGCATAAACTCCATAGATTGAGTACAAAATTCTCTAACATGATCTTGAGGATCGGAGTTTCCATCATACTTATCATATTTAGGCATTTCCACTCTTTTAGGGAATGGCGGCATGTACAAGTCTTTATCAAATGGAAAAGGGCATAGGGCCTCCATGGAGAACTCCTTAGGCTCCTTTTCTTTCTCTAGTTTTTTAAGCTTGACTTGCATGGCGTGCATCTATTTCATCATAGCTGTGATAAGAGTTTCTTCCTCATGTGTAATGATATTTTCAACATTAAAGTTTGGAGGAAGTTTAGCTCCTTAATGAGCTAACTCTAGATGCTTCTCTATCTTCTTTCAAGAAATGCCTCATCATTTTCTTGAAGTCATCATCATTTTGGTATCAAGCAATTTCAGAAGGTGTAGGTTCTTGATCCACACCATGTTGAGAATGAGGTCCTTGAGACCCATGTTGTGTCCCTCCGTGAGACATGTTAGGAGTTTTAGGACTCCCTGGGATAGATTGAGGAGGGGTTTGTTGATTACCTCCATGAGTTGATGGAGGGGGTATGTAACTAGTTTTCCATCAAAAATTGCCAAGACCGTCGTCTTCGTAAAGACCAGAATTGTAGATTTGTTCAAGAGTTGGACCCTTGTGAACAGTCAAAGGTACATTATTAAGTGCTTCTCTAGATTTCTTGTGCGAGGAAGATCTAGTTTCCACCATTAACCTTGGGTGAAGAAAAAAAAAGAAAGATGAAGACAACTGAAGAAAGATCTGATTCAAGAAGATCAAATGACGCAACCTTGTCAAGATTGAAGTGATTAAAGATTAGATCAGACATAAGTGAAGGATACTATGCCATAGTAGTGTGGGTAGACACCCAATAGATGGTGGGCATCAGCTCACAACACTTAGCCGTTTACTAAAAAGGTTGAATTTGAAGATAATTTTGACAAGGTTTTGACACAAGATGAAAAAGACTCAAATCGATAAATCAAAAGGCCAAATTAGACTCAAGAGACCACTTTAGGAAAATGACTGGATTCATTATAAGTTCTGCTATGTTTCTGACACAATGATTTGTTTGACAGATTCCAGGATTTGTTTCTCAACTCTAGACATGCAGTTTCAGGTAGTGTGCAATAGGAAAATAGACATACAAACCCCAGACAAAAATTAGATCTGATGGAAAGTTGATCAACTGGCAGTAATAAGCTCTCTATTTTGAAAATTTTAGGATAGGCTCGTGCGAGAGAATGTTGTTTCATGTGAGGAAGTACCAGGCTGCGTGTGAGAATATGCTATCTCACATGAAGGAATGCTCACAAAGTGAAATCTCGCGTGATAAAAAGACACAGTTTGACATTTTTGGCATAGTTTTTGAGGCACAAATTTTGAGACACAATGCTAGCTGTTCTCTGATAGAATATTCAGTTCTCACACCAGAAAAGGATTTTTGCTCACATTTTGCAATTTTGTCAGTGTTTCAATATCATATTGTTATGCAAATTTTGAAGATTCATGTAATAGTTCATTTCAAGTAACCTAGAAGATATCAAGCACGCAAAACAATAAGCAAGGGAAGCAAGAAATCATCTGAAAATAATGAACAAGGGAAAAAGCAACCTTGTGCATGAAAAAGCAATAGTGACTTATTTTGCTAATCCCTAGAAATACTACTTGTGTATGTTCCAAAAATGTTTTTCAATAATGCACATATTCCTAGAATATGAAAATTTTGGCCTCACTAGGGTTTGTAGTAATGGTCTGACTCTGCAACTTTTATGATCTCAAGAGGGAAAACTCTAATCCAGGTGCACTGGGCTTTTGACACAGTCTGAGAAATTAATCAATTTGGAGCTGCTAGGGAGATCTGACAACCCAACAAGAGACCACACCTGTGAAGATTTCCTCCACAAGGACATGTATATAGCGGCTGCTGCTACCATGGTGAAAATGGCTATTACCGCTTCAGGTTTCATCCACGTGGTTGACCCAGGAATGTCCACTACGGTTAACCCTCTCTAAAGGTGACTCACAAAAGATACCACATGGGGCTGGTTCCAGATTCAAGGATCTGAGTTTCTGATACTACCCAAAAAGGGAGTAGAGCATAGTCCTCTAGCCTTTTCACTTTTAACCAAAACAAAGCAGACAGATTAATCTGACATGCCAAGACCAAGATTATCTCACAAAGATCTATGATGTCAACCGCTTATGATCTATCAACCTCTCCGAAGAGAGAATGTATCAATCAAAAGTTGAAGATGCACAAATTTAGTAGAACGTGAGACGCTCTCAATACCTTCCCTACCTACAAGGGGATCCTTCATCAAGAAGAGCTTCACATGAATAAACAAGCAAAAGAAGCTCAATCTCTCAAGATCATCCACAAATAGTGTTCATAGGGCCTATTATGTGTAAGAGATATGCAGAAAGCAAATCTATGTTTGTTTTATAGCCCAAAATGAAGTCTGTGATATGAAAGCAAGAAAAGTCACACAAGCTTGACATGTGAGAGTTTGTTCTAATCCAAATTGAAATATTATCAGCTTGAGAAGAATACCTTAGGTCCAACACTCTGCAATCCAGAATTTAGCACACATCCAAAAGTACAAAATCAAGACAAATCAATAGCAAACAGTAAACGAAGGATTTGAATGCAAAATATGGAAGACTATATGAATGCAGATTATTCTAGATTTTTGTATTTTCTATGCAATAAGAATGAAAAACTGTATGAATCTAAGCTAAATGAATGAAATTGAGATTGAATGCAGATTTAATCTAAGAATGCTATGAATGAATATGAAAACTATGATATGAAACTATGCAAAAACTATGATCAACTATGAAAGATCTCACAAATCGCCTGTTGCAATTGCTTAATCCTTCAATCGCCAATCTGCTAGAGTAATTGTGCAAATTCAAGTGTTGATGATTATGAAGAGCTGAGCCTTGATTTTATAGAAATCCAGGGCTTTGAGGATGCAGGAGAAAAGCCATAAATCACTCTTGATAAACTCAGGTTGATTTTTGAGTTATCAAGAAATCAGAGATAATCAACTCACAAAAATCATGCAAAAGTAGTGTTTAACTCAAAATAGAGTTTTAGATAAAATTTCAACTCATCATCAAATGTTGAGTTTTAATTTTAAAATTGATTGTTAGTCTATGTTTCCTACTTTTCTGGTTGTGCATGATTTAATTATAAATTAATTTAAAAATAAAGTGATTTATTCTCAACTTAACTGATTTTTGAATTAAAACAATTGATTTATGGGTTAATCAATTATTAAATCAAACTTTATTCTACAACTATATTATTAAAAATTGACAATTGACATTAATTAATTAAATAAGAATTTAATCAATTAGTCATGAAATTTTAGATTTATTGTCAAAATTCAATAATACAATATAGGAATAATTTAATTAAATCTAATTTAAATAATTAAGTGGTAGTATTAAATCCAATTAATTAAATATTTAGAATATTCAATTAATGAAACTTTAGGATAAATAAGATTTATCACCAAATAATAATTAAATCAAAGATAATTAGGATAAATAGGAATATTGCTAGGAATATTGCCCGATGCAAAATTTAGGATAATCAATTACAATTCAATAATGTGCAGATGTGCCTTAGGTTAGGACTTTGATGTCGATTTCATTCAAATTGAAGATGTAGGAGGTTAATGAACCTATAGCCCATTTTTGGGGTATTACAATCCTAAGCTAGCTACTCGATTAGGGACGATTCACTACATGAGAAGCAACTTATTTGTGTCCGTAAAAAATCTAGGGCTTGGCAGATTCTTCCCTAAAGAAAAGAGGGGGCTTGAAATATTTGTGTCCCTAAAGAGAAGAGAGGGCTTGGCAGTACGATTGTCCCTTCAAGGAGCGAGCGGGGAATGATTTTGTTGGTGACTTGTTGACCACTTGAGGAGGTGTTAGAGACACTTGGAGGAGATGTTGACTTTCAAAGGAAATGTGTCTCATGTGTAGGCATATCAGTGGTGATTATTTCTACAACACTTGAGGAGGTGTCAGACACACTCAGAGGAGATGCGTACTTTCAAAGGAAAGGTGTCTCAACTGCAGCAATGGAGGAGGCATTACACATGAGTGGCTACAAGAAGTTGAGTACCACTTTTAGGCAAAAAGTGGGTGTTTTCCCTATTTTTCAAATTACCTATCAATTCATGTCTAAATGTGAGACATCTAGAGATTGAATCTCATGAAATTTTAGCAATAAAAAATGCAGTACTTGAAGTCTACTTTTCAAATATGTAATTTATTTAAATACCCACATGATATAAATTGTTTTTTAGTGGGTTTGTTTAAAAACCACTTTTTGAAAATGCATGTTTCAAGACCATACCATAGCAGTGTATGACCACCATATTTTGACCTAAATAAATGAATTATTGCAAATCCTTTTGAAGAAATATACTTAAGACACCAAAGATTGATAAGCATATTTTTTCTTTTTTTTTTATTGAATGTGTTTTTTCAATTAATTTTTAATTGAATATAAAGTACACTTTCAAAACCTTTGGTGTACGACCACCATAATTTGATATAAATTTCATTTTTTTTTTTAAAAAAATTTATCTTCAAGAGAATTGTATGTAGATTGATTTCATATAATTTATTTTTCAAAAAGCCTAAAAAAAAGGTTATTAAAATTTTAGTGAACATCACTATTTTACATTTAGGTACCACGTTTAATTAATAAACAATAAAAAAATAGTAAAAATAATCATATCACTATGAAATTTAGATTTTTGAAATCAGGACAGTGAGAGCTCTAGTGGTTTTTGTTTCGTAAAAAAAATGGTTAGGAAGGCCCTCGAAAAATTATGACAAGACATAAATCTAGCATTCTAGTGCCTTATCCAAATTTTTGGAGGTCAACGCATAGGCTTGGTTCCACCAAGTCTACACCAAGCCTATTTTTAAACTAAAATTTGAGGCAGAGGTGTGTTTCTCGCTCATGTCTTAAGGAACGAGTGTCCATTATTTAAAATTCAAAAAATGGGCACATGTTTCTTAAAAAAATAAATCGGTGTGTAAAAATGCATTTCTAGTCATAATTTTAAAAAAAATTAGAAACGGGCACCCATTTTTCAAAAAATGGGTGCCTTTTTTTCAAAAAAATGGGTGCCCATTTTTTGAATTTTGGATCGAGTGTCCAAACCTAAATCGAGTGCCCATTTCTAGCGGCATTTTCCAATTCCACAAGACTTCCACCGAATAGGAACCCAACTTCTTACACTTACCCACACACTCGAAGGAGATGTAGAATTTTGGAGGAAATGTGTCTCATTGTGTAGGGGATGTGGGAACACTCATGTTGTGTAGAAAACTTCAATTTTTGTGGTCAGGAGATCTATTGATGCAGATAGATCGATGTTTCTTGAACGAGTGTGGTTAAGAGATCCACTATTGCGGTCAGTTCGGTGTTTCTTGAGCGAGCGAGGAGGATTCATGAAGGATTTTCATCAAAGTCTCCAAAGGGGTGGGCTTAAAACCCTTGCAACTTCTACTCTTGTTTGAATTAATGTAATTTAAGGTGGGGGGCATGTTGGCGTATTACAGTTTGAAAGGATTAGTTTTTGATAAATTAGTGCTAGTTTATACCATTGGTTTTCAATGGTTATGAAACTATTTTTGTCAATATGTATTTTTCCTTTATAAAGGCACATATAAAATCAACAATAGATATTGAAGCATCTAGTTTCTATTCTTCACTTTTAGATCTCATAGTCCTTTTGTTGTATTTTTTCATTGAAACATTAATTATAACATTGATGGATAGGGAGAGAATAATAGTTTTCACTATATTCCTATATAATATTTTCCTATTCTTCATTGGATATTACAATTGGTCTTTTTGACTTTGTTTCTACAGTATTCAAGATATTTTTTCTGAATTAGGAGAGCTTTAAATTGTAGCTTCTACATCTTGAAGTTTTTCCCTATGAATTTTTTAACTCTCCACTTATCTGCCTCCTCCATCTCTTCTTATTTGCAATTGGTTTCCACAACTATCTTAATTTATGATACTAATTGTCAAGAATAAGTGCAAATGGAAATCATAAAATACTAGTAAAAATAAATAAAACACACAAAAAAACCATGGTTAACCATTTTGACCACATCCACAAAAAAAGAAATGTTAATCTATTGTATTAATTACAACAATATATAAACACTTTATAATGTACAACTAGTATGTGTATCTCTTCTTGATACTAATCTTAATAAATAAATAAAAATGCACATCACACATTTCAAATGATGCATAAAAGGAAAAAATAAACATCATAAAGACTCCTTACATCTAAAAGAATATAAAATATTGGAGAAGAAGAGTTTAAAAGTAGGGGAGAAAAGTTAGATGATTGGACTTCACACATTCAAATAATAATAATATGAGAATCAATACTATATGACCAACATTATAAGAAATATTATGTTGTTCAGAGAGGGCATTGTTGTTCTAAAATGTTAAGCATGATTGTTACTACTATTGTAAAATTATAGGTATTTAAAGAGGTTAAGAAGATTAAATTCTCAATTATAATTATCATCTTGTGTGTAGAGTATTAAATTCAAATTTATAGTTAATGAGTATATTAGGGTCAACAAGTCATATTTATCTTAGTTGCATTTTATTAAATTAACAATTTGTTGCTAGTCTAATGGATCTATATATTAACATTGTTAAAGAGATTTATATGGTAATTATCTATATAATAAGTGGTCTCAAATTAATGAGAAAAATATATAATTCAAAATTCATGATGTACACTCTAATTTACTTTTAATTTCTCTATTTATGTAAAATTAAGGATTGCTTAAGGTAAAAAAAAAATTATTTATCTTTTTCTTATAAACTATACCATATTTTTGGTTTCCTAAGAAGAATATTTTCTTTTTTGATATCAAATATTATATGAGAATAGAAAGAGACCTTCAATAGTAATTACATCGAGGACCATTGCATGGAAAGGGGTAGGTGGAATATCCTCTAATAAAGAATGGTAAACTAGCACTAAGAATCAATCATTGTCTTTATAGTGATATAGGGTGGGAAAATGAAATTTTTATTCTTAAAACCTTAGTTAATTCTTATTGAAAGATCGTGCTTTAGTATACGTCTATGCATCATAATTTGGAGTTTCTTCTTCATCATTTAGATTTATAGGGGTAAGGTAAGACCTTGTAGATTAAAAGAAAAGCAATAATCTGTCTCAATTTCAATGTTCTTTTGTAAATGGTTAAGGACCCTAATGTTTGGTGGGTTATGCCACTAATGACTTCAGTACAAACTTTTTAATGCCATGTCCCAATAGATTTGTTGATTATAATTTGAAGCAATGCATGTCTCAACACTCTCATTTCCCACAAAACTTATTATAAATTTATCATAAACTGAATGAGATTCAAATAAGATTATTTGATTTTACTCTAAACAACAATAATTAAAATGATGATGGAACCAAATACATTAATTTCCTTAATTATCTGGAACAAGCAACAATTCCCAAATGTGATTGATTATTAAAAGGAGATTAAACGATGAACAATATCATGTAATTTATCTCCGAAACTTGCCTATAAATAGGACTAGATTAACATTCAGACACATTTGAAACATTTGAAGTAAATTGTGATTGCCCATTTATTAGAGAAAATTATAAGTAGCAAAAGAGAAATAATGGTAATAGCTCTTAAAGAGAATTCCACTCAAATCTTTGCCCCGTTGCGCCCTGATTTCATGCCATGACTTGTTTTGTACATCTGAGATGTTTCAGCAATGGGGAGACAGGGTGGCATGTTCCAAACCTGTTTACTTTTCTATTTTCTCAAAAAAAATGGGTGTGTCATTTCTTTCTTTCTTTCATTGATGCCCATGGGACATGATAAGAACAAAAAAAAAAATACGACAAAATAGACTTATGAAGTCCCAGAATTAAGATGATCAACATAAGAAAATAGTCCAAGTATTATCAACTTTTTACAGAAGGCCTCTAGATCGTACCATAATAGTCACTTCCCTAATGGTACGATTTCCCATCTAGTAGGATTTTGACACTATTGATAGTCACTTCCGTGATGTTACGATAGATTTTGGCACGATTTTGGTATCGATTTCCTACTGTTATCTGTAATACGCTTGTCACATTGCAGCTGGATTCATTATGTGTCTGATTCCCTATGCTAGTATGTTTATAATCCTCGATAACAGTAAAACAATGATTTCAACTTGTGATATTGCTATCAGGATTTAACTGTGTATTTTTTTCAAGTCAAACTTATTAACCCATGATTCATGAGTAGTGGTTCACCGAACCCATCTCCCATGAGAATGAAATAGAACACTTAGCACTCATTGGATCTAGGTGATGCTCACAGAGGTGAAGCACCGGGACTTCTCGGGAGGTCACCCATCCCAGTATTACTCCAGCTCGAGCGCAGTTAACTACGGAGTTTCCTCCATGGTTAAACTCACTCTACTTGCATGCTCATTTGTAGTGTGAGATTGCTGAGAGACATTTGGCAAACTGATTGATTTCAATGCTCGTTTTGTAGTGCGAGTGCGAGATTGTTGTGAGCGACATTTGGCAAACTGATTTATTCATCCATGTACCAAGTTGCTCCTCCAAATGGTGGTTACTTGAATTTTATCTTGGACAGTTATGTTGCGAGTTATGAAAATTTGGAATCTTCCACATACATGGTGGACAAAGTCAAAGTGGGAAAGAAAAATATTCAATACCTACACAAGCTTGGACTTGGAAACAAATTTTCCACTACGATGATTCATCTCTGTTTATGTGTAATCTAAACACACATTTGTCTGATTTGTTGTCTATTTTTTTCCAAAGTCCAATTGTCAGACATGTTTGTATGCATTATTTTCCTGTTTGGATTGACTTCCAATGTAAGCTTAGTTAGGAGACTTGTAAAGCGAAAAAGGATACATGGGGAGATGGAAAACATCATATCTATTCTATAAGAGGTGTAGAAAAGTTGAACCTTGGGACTGAAAAAATAAGAAAACTCTTTTCGGTTTGCTGGTCATGTCAATTGTCTTTTATGATTGTGAAGTTTGCACATGCAACATGTCAAACTGTGGATGAAGATAGTTAGAGAGAATCAAGAAGCACCTAATCACAAGCAATTTCAAAGTTAAAACCTCGGTACCATATGAAATCCTTTTAGCAAAAGTAAGTACTTTTCTATTGGGGGTGTGAGCGATAACACAGTTTATAAGTTATTTAAAGAAGGTTGAAGACATGGATAATCAAAACTGGCCCAAAATTGCAATGAAAGAGGGTCTTGACCGTAGGAAGAAAACTTGGATGAAACAAAACAAAAAGTGGTTGAGCAAGTGGAACATCAAGTTGCATAAGTGTCCTAATACCAACAAGGAAATCAAAATGTTTTTCATAGAAAATTCTTAGATTGTCATGTGGATAAATCACATTGATCGAAAAAAGCTCATTACATCAAATAATTTAACCCAACTTGCAAACATGGAGGGAAAGCATATTTAGGGGCAGTTACTAAAGGGAAAGAAAGGCTATTAGTGATACAATTGAAGATGGGTTCACATCATCTCAAGTGCAGGATGGGTAAGTGGAAGAGTCCACCAAAGGGGTATGGGAAGAAAGAACTTGCATGTTTTGCAAGATGGGTGCAATTGAGACAGAATACAACTTTCTTATAAAATACACAACATATGAAGATATTTGTGCTTAGTATGAAATCATCTTCAAGGTTTATAACATGCATAGTTTATTTGACAAGGATAAGATCAACCAAACTACTAGCTTTCTAGTCACGATCCATGAGAAGAGATCGATCATTGAAAGGAATATGGAGATAGTTTAAGACTGTGAATCCTTGGTCCCTTAGACTAATCAGTCTCATGGATGTCATTAAAATCGTTCATTCATTTATTCATTTCTAGTTTTGTTTTCAAAGCTTCAATTTCATGTCTAATTCTTCTCGCCTATTGATTGCACAGAGGCAAATTTCATTTGAATGTTCTATGTATGGAGACTCATCATAGACCACAAGGACAAAGTATGCATCATGAATAAATAAGATTGTTAAGATTAGGAGAATTTTATAAGTGGTTGTTATAGCTAATTTTATGCATGTTAATCTTTTGTCGTGCATCAAATTTTGATGATTTATTTTTATTTACATATGACTTAAGATCTTATAGCTATTTTTTTGGCTTTTAATTAGCTCCAACAAATGCAAGATGAATAGTTATACATGTAGGAGTCAAAAAGGATCATTTAGATGTTGCATTTGGCACATTTTCTCTATCACCCTATTTACCCTTCATTTGGACTACTGCAAAATTTACACAACTAATCAAATGATTATGCAAGAATGGCCTAGTAATCATTCCGTATGGATACCAATAAAGTTAGACAAATCTTCTAATTAGTAACTTTTTTCTTAACTACTAGATACACAAATGGAAAAATATTGATTTTGTAGATGATTTTTAGTGGGTTTTTAATAAACATGTTTGAATGAATTATTATTGGAACATATATGGTAACTAGAAACCTTCCCCTAATGTTATGTGAATGAAAATCAACGTGCAATATGAACTTATGAATATTTGCTTCAATTTCTGACCTCTAGTGGTGATTGTTTTTCTAAGGTCTTTTCAAAATAGCAGTTGATATTATACATGATTACATTTTAGACTAATCAAGATGGAACGTAGTAATTTATTTATCAATAACTGACTATATATGTGCCTACTTAGCTTCAAAGCTGAGATAAGTAAACAAAACTAGAGGTTTTAGAAGGGACTTAGAAAACCCTTCTTTAGAAGGGATTGATTGATACACCTTAGAGATCTAAATGAAGATTATCTTTTAGAATATTAGGGGTCTTAATACTACCACAAGCATGATCTATTTCCAATTATGATTACGAAAATTATGAACTTTATATTTTCCCTATTTGAAAGAGAGTAAGATGGAGAGTAAAAATTTACATAGGATTAAGTTGCATTTAAATAGAGTTGTTGTAATGTTGATGGTTCTTCAAAGGGAATCGCTACTTTTTGGAATCACAAAATTGTTAAGAGTGTGGAGATTTGTTATGATTTGAACCATAATGCTTCCCATTTTGAGCATCTTAGGGATGACACTTCTTGGATTATGTCCAATATCTATGCTTCAAATAATAAGGGAGGGAGTAAAAGGATGTGGAATTCTTCTATTTCTTTCAAATCATAATTCCAGTCAAAGAGATGGTTATTTATGGAAGATTTTAATACTCCCTTGTAGAATGATGAGAAAAATGATGGTTCTTAGGTTGTGGATGACAAAATGATGGATCTATTACACTTCATTAATTTGCAAGGGGCTCCTAGAGATCAATCATTTTAATATTTTTCCATTCAAATTTGAGAATATGTGAACTCTTCATTCAGATCTTAGAGATTGGATTTTGGAATGGTGGAATGTTTATGTGGATGGCACACCCATGTATCATGTTTTTAAAAATATTTCCTCTATAAAATCTAATGTATTTCTCTAAAACAAATTCACTTTTAGTCATATTTTCAAGGCCAAGAGTCAAATTAAAAATTTAAAAGAGACATTGATTTTGTTAACAATTTCATTCAAGCTAATGGTGATGACCCCATGCCCATTGACTGGGAAATTTATGTACTCTCAAGTCTCCATGGTATCATTTCCAAGGAGGGGTAATTCTAGAAGTAAATTTCTAGGGCTCTTTGGCTTCGAATGTGGTGATTGTAATACAAAGTTCTTCCATGTGTCCACCTTGAAGCAC
The DNA here is from genome assembly GCA_027943335.1 of Chamaecyparis obtusa. Lineage (NCBI taxonomy): Eukaryota > Viridiplantae > Streptophyta > Pinopsida > Cupressales > Cupressaceae > Chamaecyparis > Chamaecyparis obtusa. Next base: position 1,244,199 of record BSBK01005098.1, on the reverse strand, counting down.
TAGATGACCAATAGAATTAAATCTATTACTTATAGTGCACGGATAATTTTTGAAGAGGATGAAAAAATCATGAAGGCATCATCTGAATTTTTCTCCAATTTGTTGTTTAAAGAACATGTAACTTAGATTTGAATGGTCGGGTGCAGTTTATAAGGGAGATAACTTCTCTAATTTTGAGAATATGAATAGATCACTCTTGTAGCATCAAAGAATTTTGGGATGCTATTTTTTTTCCTTTGAAGGTAATAAATTTTCTCAACCATATGGCTTCCTTTTTTAATAAATGTTTTGGAACATTGTGGCTAAAGATGTTATTTTGACTATCGAGGAATTTTTTAGTAATAGAACACTCTTAAAAGAGATATATTAAACTCTACATTTATTGTCCTCATCTCCAAAATTATTGGGACTCACTCCTTTGATGAATTTTTCTCAATTAGTCTTTGAAAATTGTTACATAAAACTATTTCTAAGGTTTTAGTTTTTTGTATTAAGGAGATTCGTCCACTTATCATCTCTATGCAATAAAATGGGTTCATTCTGAGGCGCCAGATTTTGGACTCTCTTCTCATCATTCACAAGAATATTCACTCCATCTCTATGAATAAGAAAGTTATTTTCTTGTTGAAACTGGATCTCCTCAAGGCTTATGATTGGGTGAATTGGCAGTTTCTCCTTAAATTCCTTTCAATGTTTGGTTTTGACAATAATATTGTGCAAATAATTGTCCAACTTATCTCTACTCTGAAGTTATCAATCATTTTTAATGGTTCCCTCTTAGGATTTTAAAGTAGTTCATGAGTATTAGGAAGCGAGACCTCATATCATGCTTTCTTTTTCTCATAAGGGTGGATGCCTTCGAAAAGTTTATTAAAAAATAAATGTTGATTGGTAATCTTAAGGGTTGTCTCCTTCCTCTTCCCTGAAGGTCTATTCCCATCAACAATTTATTGATGATACTATAAGCTTGGGTGAAGCCTCCATCTTTGAATAAAAGTAATTGAAGAGTATTTTTTTGGAATAAAAGGAAACTTCTGGGTACAAAATTAGTCTCCCCAAAAGTTTCATCTTTTTTCTCAATACCTAAGAGTGCAGCAAACACATAATTTTTTCTTCTATTTAGGAATGTTTTGTGGTAGATTTTACCACTACCTATTTGGGCCTTCCTCTGTGTTCTAATTCAGTCTCGAACTTATTTTGGAATGGTTTTTTAGGACATATTTTAGTCAAAGCTTGTAGGATGAAAAGGTTATTTTCTTAGTTGGGCTACTAATTTGAGGTCATAGGGGATTCATTTATGGGGAAATACAATATTACGTACATTCATATTTGGGGGTTTAAAATGGGCAAAAAAATGGACAATATACTTCCTATATTGGGGGGAGAGGATGGGGGGGGATTAATAAGGTTTATAGAGGAAAAGGGGTGTGTGAGCTATTGGATGGGTACTGGACGAGGTGACAAAAAAGGAATTTGGGGAAATAATTTTTGGAAATAGGTGTATACTTTAGTATACCACGAACACATGAGATATGACCCAGGTTCACTAAGTGAAAATTCCATGGTTAAAGTTGAGGGTCGATGCACAAAGTTGGGTGCCAATTCAGCGGAAGTCCGCAGCCAAAAATTTTGGCATAAGAAACGGGCACCCATTTTTTAAAAATTGGGTGCCTGTTTAGGTTCGAGCCTGATCCATATTTTAAAAATGGGCACCCGTTTAATAATCGGGTGCCCGTTTTGTATCAGGTACCCAAAGAAAAATGAGCACCTAGTTTGTAAAAAATGGGTGCCCATTTTTAAAAAATTGTGTGCCCGTTTTGTAAATGTATACTTTTTTTTATTTAAACGATTTTCCAAGTTATTTTCACAACTTGGAAAATGGGATCGCATTTTGCATAGAATGGGTGCCCATTTCAACTTCTCCTACCGACCCCCTCAACCATTTTTCTCCTGGTTCCAGGTACGTACCATTATTTTTTATTATTGTTCTTTATTTTTATTATTTTTGTAATAAAAAATTGTAGTTTCATGTTATTTTTAATTTAAAAATGTAGTTTAATGTTGTTTTATAATTTATCATATAAATTTAATTATATTTTATGTTTCTTTTGTTATTTTTTATTTTAATTTACTTTGTAAATTATCGTACCAAACTAGAAAACTATTAAAACTTTTAATTTAACCCTAGGTGGTAAAACAAAAGCGTAAACCTAGACATAATTGAATTATGAAACCCTAACTAGAAAATAAAAACATAAATTTAGACACATGTAAATAAAATAAGAAACCATAGGTAGAAAAAAAATTTAACCTAAATAGAACTAAAATAAAAAATTGTACCTGTAGAAAATGTAAACCTACACACAACTACAACAAGAAACTCTCTCTCTCTCTCTCTCTCTCTCTCTCTCTCTCTCTCTCTCTCTCTCTCTCTCAAATGTTAAAACATGTTCCAAATAAAAAACCTTTCAAAACATTTTTCAACGTTAGGTGTATTCTTAAAGAAAAAAAAAATCATTAGTCTTTATTTTCTTGTATTGTAATCACTATAATTCCCTCATTTCCTTACATGTTGCTTGCATAATCCTTATTTCTCTTGCATTGTCCTTATCATTAGTCCTCATTTTCTTTATAGTAGTCCTAAACTTATTTGCATTAGTCTTCATTTTCCTTGGATTATTCCTCATTTATTTGCATTTTTCTTATCATTGCCTTAGATCCTAAGTCCTAATTGCATTTGAATTAAATCCTATGTCATTCCTTACCTTATTATTGCACATGTGAACTCATTACTCCCCATTATCCCTAGATCCTAATTCAACCATATCTTTGGTCTTATACTTGTATTATCACTCTCATATTAGCATCCTCATTTTATATTTAGAATCTAAATTTTACTTTACAAAAATAAACAAACCAAGTTTTAGGGTTAGACCTTGCGTAGATTATTCATAGGGAATATTGACCTTGTCAAAAAAAATTCCATTTTGGCATCATTATCATAAATTCAATACCTTATCTTGGTTCAAGGCTTGGTCCTTTGTATTTTAATTTGCCTTTTTATCCTTTAAGGTTTTGATCACACTTTAATTCCCTATGGTTATGCCTTTAGATTGTCATTTCTAAGTTGCATTTCAAAAATTCTAATTTTTTTTTAAAATAGGTTACATTATTAGTTTGTATTTTCAAAAAAAATTCAAAATACCAAAAACATAGATATTATTTTTTTTATGAATACTCTCTCTCTCTCTCTCTCTCTCTCTCTCTCTCTCATGTTAAAACATGTTCCAAATCAAAACCTTTCAAAACATAGAGATTTAAAAACATAAAAAAAACTTGGAATCTTTTTTCAACCTTAGGTGTACATTATTTTAAAGAAAAAGATTTTCATTACTCTTGATTGTCTTTGTAAGGTAAAATGTTTAAATTGTATGTTAATTTTTAAATTATGACAAGTAATTAATTTTATTTAAGTGCATATAGTACATTTTAATGTGTCCCTCTCTAAGGTGCATATACTCTCTCTCTCTCTCTCTCTCTCTCTCTCTCTCTCTCTCTCTCTCTCTCTCTAAAATGTTAAAACATGTTCCAAATTAAAACCTTTCAAAATAGAGATTTAAAAACATCAAAAAAATTGGAATATTTTTACAACCTTAGGTGTACATTAGATTAAAAAAAACATTTGAACAATAGTATTGATTGTCTTTGTAAGCCTCTCTCTCTCTCTCTCTCTCTCTCTCTCTCTCTCTCTCTCAAATGTTAAAACATGTTCCAAATCAAAACCTTTCAAAACGTAGAAATTTAAAATCATCAAAAAAAAATTTATCTTTTTACAACCTTATGTGTACATTCTTAAAAATAATATTTGAACATTAGTCTTGATTGTCTTTTTAAGGTAAAAAATTTAAATTATATGTTAATTTTTAAATTATGTCAGGTAATTAATGTTACTTAAGTCTCTCTCTCTCTCTCTCTCTCTCTCTCTCTCTCTCTCTCTCTCTCTCTCTCTCTCTCTCTCAAAAATGTTAAAACATGTTCCAAATCAAAACTTTTCAAAACATAGAGATTTAAAATCATCAAAAAACTGTGTATCTTTTTACAACCTTATGTGTACATTCTTAAAAATAATATTTGAACATTAGTCTTGATTGTCTTTTTAAGGTAAAATATTTAAATTATATGTTAATTTTTAAATTATGTCAGGTAATTAATTTTATTTAACTCTCTCTCTCTCTCTCTCTCTCTCCTCTCTCTCTCTCTCTCTCTCTCTCTCTCTCTCTCTCTCTCTCTCTCTCTGTGTGTGTAAGGTAAAATGTTTAAATTATTTGTTAATTTTTAAAAATTACATCATGTAATTAATTATTTAAGTCTCTATCCTCTCTCTCATCTTTCTCTTTCTATTGTATTTTTAAATTATGTCAAGTAATTAATAATTTAAGTCTTTCTTTGTAAGGTAAAGTGTAATTTGTATGTTAATTGTAAATTATCATGTTTTTATATGTACGCAGATTATAAAAATGGATGATTTTAACATTGATGAGCTTTTAGGTCAACAAGCACCACCACGTTTTAGTAGTGGGCCAGTGTCCCTCACAGGGTTCATGACATGGATTAACAGCCTCCTGTGTCATCTATAAGTCTAGTGGTTGTATTGTGCATTAACAGGTCAATCTTTTGGTGCAACGACAACTACTAATTACAACAAGTGGTATCAGAGCTTGGTCACTTGTTTGAATCCATACAGGCCACAGCAAGTAATTCTAGGAGGGGGATTGTTGGTAGTGGTCCAATGTCCCTTGCAAGGTTAGCAACATGACTTAACCACCTCCTGTGTCTTCTATAAGTCTAGTGGTTGTATCAGGCATTAATAGGTCGATCTTTTGGTGCAACGACAACTACTACTTGTAAAACCACCACCTCCACCTCCACCTAGGGAGTTGAGAGACAATATTAGGAGAAATATAGAGGCCATAATGAGATATGTAAATAATTTATTAGGCATGATCCCCATCCATCTCCCTAGCTACTACACCTTGAAGATAGCATGCAAGGCATAGTATATTTCTTACATACATCAGACTCCAAGATTGATAGTTTTAAGTCATGGAGGGAGACCATGTGTGCATATTATGCTGACGGTCTCTCTTATAAAGAAGTCAATAATTTAAAAATTATAAAAAGTGATATGACACATTATTTTTTGAACCCTAAAATGAGTGAGGAGATACTTGGCAAGAATCCATGTATTTCTATTAGGTGGTGTCGACACCCTGGTATAGCGGAGCATTTTTGGGAGTGGTGGTGGATGGTATTTGACCTTCCACCACACTCTAATCATGAGAACCCCCTTTATTTTTTGAAAAAATTATGGGCTGAATTTTAATTGGGTAGAAAACCCTATTACTTTGACATGAGATTATTCCAGGGGGTTGGTCAGGGCATGCCACAGGATAGACCAAGGGAAAATTTGAGCGATATGACTAGAAATCATGTGTTTAATGAGCCCCTTGTTCCTCTTCCTGCTCCAGTAGTTCCTACACCTATCCATCATCGAGTAGTTCAGTCATCTCTTGGTTCATTGAGTGCCCTTATAGACAATTTGTTTGAACACTTGACCTAGGTGAGGGTTTCCCCATCATAGCACATGTTTGCACGAGCTATGGGGATATATGAAGGGGTCCCCAGACTGATCCTGATGCTACACATGCTTCCCATGGAAGTGATGATGATGATGATGGTGGTGGTGGCACACATGGTGATGTTGCATATGATATCACATCATTTTTTCATATTCTCAATGCGAATGTGATGATCATCCCGCAAAGGTAAATTTAATCATAATTTATAGTAAAATATTAAATTTCATATTTATATAATCATGAACCATAAAATGTAGATTTTTTGTTGAATAGAGGAGGGTTGATCCTCCATCATTCATTAGTCATCATCATATGACATCCACACCTCAAGATCTCTATGCCCCATTCATGGTATGCACTTTGATCATGATACATTTAAACTTTAAATGAAATAAACTTTAATTGATAATGTGTTTGACATTTTTTTTGCAATTTTGTAGGGACTCACAAGTAACACTGAGATTGGCAGTTCTTCATTCTCTACCCCACTAGTCACTGAGAGTTAGTTGCATATACCTGTAGTATGTTTTTCATTCATTAATTTTAAGTGTTTATATCTTACTAATTTATTTACAACTTTGATTCATACTTATTTTTTTGCAATTATAGGCTTTTGGATTGTCTCATGTTGTGCTATCACAATTACATCCTGACTCATCAGTGACATTAGCTATGTGGAACACACATGTAATGTACATGCTTTTGTTCCATAAGTTAATATTCAAGCTATATATATTTATAATTTATGTATATACTTTAAGTTTAATTCATGCTTTATATATGTTGTTCAGGTTGAAACCACCATGAGTCTTGGCATGGCTACATGATTAAGCCAAATGTAGCCATCAACATTGTCCTTTGAGGTCATGATTAAAAGTAAATTTTCAATGTGTATTGTGTATCTAGATCTTTTACACCTGAATTATTAAAATTTTGTACTATTTATTTTAACAGGACTTGACTGCATCCACTTTTGATGTACCTAAGAGAGGACCTCTGTGTCCCACTGAGGGCATTACTGAGCATAGACACATGGTAAAATTTTAAATGTTCTAATTAATATTAACATTGTGTATCTAGATCTTTTATACCTAAATTATTGAAATTTTGTAATTTATTTGTTTTTATAGGACTTGAGTGCATCCAATTTTGATGTAGTTAAGAGAGGACCTCCATGTCCCACTGAGTGCATTACTGAGCATGGACACATGGTAAAATTTTAAATGTTCAAATTTATATTAATTATTTTTTAAGTGAATTTTTTAATAGTCTTCTGATGAGATCTTTTAAAAATGTATACGAGGACGAGGGCACTCGGGAGTAGACACAGCATGATGGTGCATCGCAGTCACCTTCACATGGAGTGAGGAGGACTGCAAATCAACTAGATGACTAGAGTTAGATTATACTTATCACATACATTATTTTAAATTTTTATATGATGGATATTTTATGAAGGCATGTATTTTATATATATATATATATATATATATATATATATATATATATATATATATATATATATATATATATATATATATATATATATATTATCGAGACGTGTTATCATATATTACTTGGACTTGTTGTTAGAGTAGGACTTTGTTGTGTGATTATATATATATCATGAGTTGATATGATGGACATTATGATACATATTATTCCAGGACATGTTATGTTTTTTATTGTGTAAAATAGGTTTTACAAGGTGCCTGAAACCCAATACAAATTAAAACAAAGCTTAAAATTTCAAGTCTTAAGATAACAAATACTAAAAAACAAAACAGGCCACAGACAGGACCAAGAGAACTAACACGACAGAGACAGAGCTAACAAAAAAAATAGAGACAGGAAAAAAACACCAGATAAAAAGGTCAAGATAGATTCCTGAGCATAGTGGCCGCATTAGACTCAAGAAGCTCCATCTTCTCAGTAGCCTCCTTCATCTTATGGATGTCAGTGGAGTCTTCTTCTTCCTTGTTCTTCTTGGATCTGGGCCTAGTTCTCTTTCCGAGTCCTTCATCTAGCTTCTACTCTTTTCCCTCTTTTATGATCTGCACTTCTTTCCCTCCAAGCTTTTCTTCCATTTTCTTCCAGGACGTGTTATGTTATTTATCTTATTCATGGACTTTTAATCACATTCCATGGTTTTTTCAAATAGTGGTTTGAATGTAGATATATGAGCTTATGTAATACGATCATTTAATATCAATTTTCATTCAATATAAATTACATAAAAAACCATCTACCTAACAATGAGATCTATTAAAATTCATGCAATAAATACAAGAACAATATAGATGTTACACGTAATATTGACTTTGATTAACTATAAAAAACCATCTATCTAACAATGAGATCTATTAATTTTAACATTGAATATGGATGTAAAAATAACTCTATCATATTCTATTAACTTGTTCACATAAGACCAATGTAAATATAGTTAATATTTAGAACAAAACTAGGCAAATACAACTATGAATTTAACTTATATTTTTAAAGCCAAATTGGATGAATAAAAGTGAGCTCATGAACTGTTTATAAAACTAAAATTGGATGAATATAGATGTTACAAGTAATATCCCTTGAATTTCATTAACTATAAAACAACATCTATCTAACAATGAGATCTATTAATTTGAACAATGAATATGGATGCACAAATAACTCTATCATACTCTATTAGTGAACATAATCTAACCAATGTGCATAGTTTAATATTTAGAAGAAAATTAGGTGAATACAACTATGAATTTAACTTAAATACTTAAAACAAACTTGGATGAATAAAAGTGAGTTCATGAACTTTTACAAAACCAAAATTGGACAAATACAAGTGTGCATTGAACTGCATAAATAGTTCATGTCTATGTTCTTCGAGACATCCTGCATCATAAAAAGAAATGTTAAAATATTAGAAAATACATGTATTTAAATGTAAAGTTCATTTAAAGTCAATTTTAATTTATTACATTTGAAGAAATCATAGATATTTATATAGAAAAACATATACAAATAAGACAAATTGAACAAAAAATTACATGTATAAATTTGATTCAACCTGATGTACCATCAACATCCTCTCTTTCCTGCAATGCATCTATGATTGCCTCGTGCTCTTCCATTGAAAGTGTCCATAATATTTTATTAGCAGGTCTCCCTTTGTATCTTTCCAATTTGATATTTGTTGCCACTACCAAATGGGAATAGTGCATAATCTTCTTTTTTGATTGGTAGTCTTCAAAAGATAGTAAACTGTTCCTTCGTGTTAGGTATTTGTGTAGCCATGTACTAGCTACCACAAGGGTAAGGGCACAAAGATGGGGGACCAAAAAGATGCCACTTTTCTTTTTGGTCCCCCATCGACCATAGTGTGTACGCACTAAAGCACGTGCACCTTATAGGGCGCATGCACTATGGCTTGGGTTGCCCAAGCCTTAGGCTTGGGCAATTCAAACTATAACACACGCACCCTATAGCATACACGTGCTTTGTAAAAACACAAAATTTCCAACCCTCGTGCGCCCTATGCAAAACCACAAAACTGTAATCCATATACTTACATAGCGCATGCGCGCTATGAAAAACTAGAGAGAGAGAGAGAGAGAGTATCTAGATATCCCTCTCTCTCTCTCTCTCTCTCTCTCTCTCTCTCTCTCTCTCTCTCTCTCTCTCTCTCTCTCTCTCTTTGACTATTTCTCATCACTATTTAAATCTATGACTTAAATAGGGTGCACGCCTTATGGAAGTCATATATTTCAATAGTGTGCACGCGCTATAGGGTGCACGCCCTATGGAAGTCATATATTTCAATAGTGTGCACGCGCTATAGGGTGCACGCCCTATAGTGCATGCGCACTATTCAAATCTATGACTTTCACAGTGTGCACACGCTATGAAAGTCATAGATTTAAATAGTGTGCACAGCCTATAGGGCGTACGTGCTATAGGGCATGCGCGCTTTCTAAAGCATTTGAATTTACCAATCATAAGACTTGGATTTGCCTTGGAGATCCAACCCAAAGGCTTGGACAATTGAAATAGGCCTGAGACATGTTTTCCAGCAGACATACAAAAAAATGACATCTTTTTTGTGTGCTCCTCATCAGGTTTACTCATGGCTCAAGAACGTAAAAATCAAATGATGTGATATTGCAGATCTCTCTATTAGTTATCTAAGCATATAATTTATTTTGAATTCTGATTATGTTAAGTTTTTCAACTCTAATTTCTTTTGTGTGTATGTCCATTTTTTGTAAAAAACCAACATGCAATATTTTGGGCATAGATTTTGGCTCATTCATCAAATTTTGCAACAAGTTACATTTTTAGAAACTAGACTCCATTCTACACACTTTAAAAAAAAATAAAATTTGATGTTTGATTAGTTTTAAATGATTTCTAGGGGTAGCACATAGACATTTCATGTTTTCAAGATGTGTGCACTTCGTAAATTCATCAAAAAATATACATTCACCAAAAAATTACCAAAAAAATTCAGGATAAACTACATGGTGTTAGCTAACTTCTCATTGGAGTGATTAAGAAAATTCAAAAAAAAAGTTAACATTTTAGGGGGAGCACACCAGACACTATGTTATATTTTTGGACAAAAAATAGGACCACTTTTTGTGCTCCCCCTTTTTGAGGACCTTAATCTACACCATTTTCAAAATAAGTTAGTAGTTTAGGAACAAGATTCAGAGTATTACAACTCTTGTTTTTGTCACATCTTAAAATTTTGAGTCTAACTATCTTCAATTTCTTGTTGAAGTTCAGAGTTTTCTGATTTCAGGAAAAAAGTGGCATCATATACCCCATTTTTGGTCCCCCATCTTTGTGCACTTACCCACAATAGAACCAATTGGATAATGAAAACCATCATCATCTACTTGATTGCATATCAACTTTTTCTTAGGTTCTACACATCGAGCTAACCAATACTCTGTCATCTCTTCATTATCCTCACGTGTAACAACAACATACGCATGTCCTGTAAAACAAAATTAAGTGCATGCACAAATAAAACTTGTTTAAAGATTTATAATTTAAAAAGAATCATAAATTATACGAAATACATGTAAGTAATATAATTTAAAGTTTTTCAATAAATTAAATTAAATTAGCAGGTTGTACGAGGTCTGAAACATGATCATAATCTTCTGATGCAAATTCATGATCTAGGTCTTCATTTATTATATCATTTTGATCTTGTGTCTCACTAGGTGTTAATGATTTTTGTTTCTATTCTTCAACCCAGTCCGCATTCTCACATTCTTCCCATTCACCTACAACACAAAATTGACAAAAATATGCAAGCTCCCTAGTCCATGTAGTCCAAGTGTTAGACTTAGAACTCCTAAATGAATGCCATTTAGTCAATCCGTTGATTGTATCGCAATTATATCTTAAAAGGATATTCTTCTCTTCAACTAGCCAGAAAAAATGTCTGATCATAAAGTTCTGACTTGATCCTATAGACAAACTTGTTTTACACCATTCAACAATTGCACGTGTATCTTTAAATTTTGATGTTTCCTCAAATTTGAGTTGCTCTCTACAAAGGGCTCTCTTAACACATGCACCAGCACCATCATGTTCTCTCTTCCCATGTCCAACCTCAAAAAAGCTCCAAATATGTTGGATATTTATTTTCTTATTCTTATGTGTCCTACTCAACTAATAAAACATTCTAGCATTCTTGAACTGCCCCGTGCAATTATCTGACCATATTAGATGTGTTATATGAATTTCTCTCTCCCTTAAATTTTCATAAAAGGTCTTAAAGCAATAATGGACAAACTCTAATGAGTGTAATTTATTATCACTCATATAGAAATGGTACTCTCAATATTTGTTGATCCTCTTATGTACTATCAGATGCATGCCTATAGACAATATGAACAAAAATTGTTACTTGCACTGAATTATAATATTACAGATGGATCTCATCTTGTGGTGCAAGCATGTAGTTCTCTGCAAATTCAACAACTAAAAGTATACTACCAATTGGAAATGTATTCTTGCATATGTGAAATTGTCCATCAAGCCATCTAGAATTTTGAGTGTTTCACATATTTAGGTGCAACCTTACTCTTGAATTCATTCATAAAAGCATGAACACTAACTTTTTCAGTTATTAGATCGTACCATTTTCCAACCTTTCCATCCTTCAATGGATACTCAACAATTTTAAATCTTTGTACATCAACTAATTGTTGTCCAAAATCAATTGAAATATTTCCATACAAACATTCATCTAATAATGTAAGATTTCCACATACATCACATAAACTAGAAACACATGCATTCAAAAGATAAAATTTCTCATTAGGTGGTTACAAAATAAACTTAATATAAACTCCTTTATAGTTTGAGGTGGTATATTTATACCACATTCTTGCAACATTTCATTAGTATACATGGTAGAACATATAGATCGAAAAATATTGTAATGATAACGAAATTGAACATGAGTTTTGCAACAACAGGTGACTCTTTCCTTATTAATCCTTACATACCATGGTTTACATTTTTCAAAAGATCTTTGACTAATACTAATAGTTAACACCTTATCATCCACAAATTTTTTATACAATTCAGTTTGAGTCATATCCAAAAGGTGTTTTGGATGTGGATCATGAAATTTTGAGTTGACTCTTAATTTAAGAACATTTTTGGCAGTAGGGGATACTCTTGTATTATCGTGCCAAAAATTTTCAATCGAAGTTTTCACTTCACCAGTAAGTTTCATGTCAGACCTTAGGAGTCTACCACTGAAGGTCTATAAATGGTTTTTCAGATCACTTTCAAATTTAACTCTTCTCTTTACAACACTTGTTAAAGTTTTATGATGAATATTAAGATATCCACATATGTTTTAAATAATTCTTTTATCAGTAGTAGTTTTGTTTACTAAAGTTATTGTTATTTCTTGTCGTGCCACATTACTATCATCAGAATAACTTTTCTTTCCAATTGTGTCAAAGGCACTAGCAATAGTTGATACAACTTGTTTTCTCTAAGACTCATCCTTCTTCTTAGATTTCACATAAATGCCTAACCTCTTCATCATTTTTCGCATTTTAGACATTTTAATTAATTATAACATTAGTTGACATTGAAACCCAAATTTCTTATTATAAAAAAAAGTTTAAACAATCTGGTCGTGTGTTTCCTAATCTGTCTCCATGAAATCAAACCGTGTAGATTGTCTAGCACAACACTTTTTATTTAAATTTTTTCATTTATTTCATTATCATTCAAAGGAGTTTCTTTCTCAATTGGTGTTTCTATGTCTACATCCACATTGTTGATTTCAATTTGAATTGGTGTTTGATTTTCACTTTTAATTGGGGTTTGACTTTTAGTTCTTTTATCATTATGATTAAAATTACTAATTTCTAGAATTTGATGTGCAATTAAATTTATTACTCTATTTTCAGGAATAAAATTTAGATCATTTATATTGTAACCTGCTTGTAGAAAATGATGAACTTCTTTATCAGAATAAGTTACATTTGGCTGTGAAGACATACCTGTATCCAATAATGAATTAGAAGATGCACCTGAATTTTCTTCTTCAACCTCTGCATCCATCATGGTGTCTTCATTGTTCTCCTCTTCTAAAATAATTGTTGAACTTGATGCTCTAATATTATTCAGTTTTTGAGTTCTTTCTCTTCTTTCTTGTTGTCATTTTTCCCCCTCTCTATTTGTTTCAACCTCCTCAGTTGTCAGAACCTTCCTTGGCCTCTTTCTGTGTTTCTTTGATCCCATGTTTGTACCAAAATTTGAATTCAAATGATTCTCTTCATGTCAGATCTAAAACAAGGCAAAAAAAGAGAATGTTGATAAAAAAATATTATGTTTGCAGTACAGATCATTAAAAAAATGATTGAATACTCGTCAATCATTGAAATCAAGCCCACATTCCTATTTTTTGGCAGCAATGACTCTTTATAAAATGGGAACCCGTTATTTATATGAAATGGGTGGTCATTTTTCAATCATGTGCCTATTTCTTATTCAACGATCCTTGAAACAAAATGGGCACCCATTTTTTTAATTTCACATAACGGGCGCTCATTTTTTTAATTCTAAAAAATAGGTGCCCATTTTTTAAAACTATGAGTGAGAACCGTATCCAAAGCCTTGGTTTTTGGTTCGGGATAGGCTTGGTGGGACCAAGCCTATGCTTGGCCCTGCAAAAATATGGCTAAGGCATTACAATATAAAATTGTTGCCTTGCCATAATTTTTTGGATATCTTCCCGAATGAATTTTTTGATGAAACAAAAACCCATTTTAGTTCTTATTTTACAAATTATAAAAATATAAATTTTATAGTCATATGAGAAATTTTCATATTTTTACAATATTTATTAAGGCAGTGTGGTACCTAAACTTGAAATACTAAGGCTAACTAAAATTTTATAAACTTTTTTAATTTTATGGTTTTTTTTTAAATGAGTTATATGACATCAATCTAAATAGAATTTTCTTCAAATTAAAAAAAAAAAAAGTTAATTTATCATTGAATTATGGTGGCCGTACACCAGAGGTTTTGAAAATGTAATTTATAGCTAATTAAAAATTAATTAAGAAAATATTCAATTAAAAAAAAAGATAAAATATTCTCATTAATCTTCAATGTTTTAGGTACCTTTCCCCAGAAGGATTCAAAAAAATACATTTATTTACTTCAAAAAAGGGTGGTTGTACACGTGTGTGGTGTGGTCCTGAAATAGGCATTTTGAAAAAGTGGTTTTTAAACATGCCTACTAAAATTCAATTTATACCATGTGGGTATTGAAATAAATTACATATTTGAAAAGTAGACTCCAAACACTGAATTATATATTACTAAAGTTTTCCGAGATTCAATCTTTAAGTGCCTCAAATTTTGACATCAATTGACAGAAATTTTGAAAAATAGGGAAAACACTTACACTTTTTCCCCAAAAGTGGGACTCAACTTCTTGCAACGATCCTTAATAAAATATTCCCTTAAAAATATTCTTTTCTATTATATGATTTTATGTAAAGTGCCTAATAAGTTCTTAGTTATGTTTGAAAAAATTCAAAAAATCTTCATATGAACTAGTATGGAGAATGAGAATAGGGTATTCCTATTAGTCTTGGATTAGGTCTACATCCTAAAAGGCTTTGTGGTTTGGCTATTCAAAAAATAAAATAATTCAATAATATGTAACTTAGATTTCTAAAAAATTGCGGAGATTTATTATAGAGAAGAAGTAATAGAACTTGATTTTTTATAAAAACTACTTTGGGAGTTGCAATCATTTTGGAGACTTCATACAAGATGACCAAGTTTTTCTGACTAGTTTCAGGCTCCTTGGACCTTTATTTCTAATTCTAAGCCCCTTGTGTCTAAAGGTTTAAAATGGTCCTTTGGTAATGGAATTTTTTTGTTTTTCAATGATTAGTGCATTAGGGATTTCCCTTTATCTCATCTCCCATAGGCTGCTCAATTTAAGGATATATGTATAAGATTGCTTAGTTGTTGGTTTGTTGAATATTTTGTTGATGGTAACTAGATATATATTTATCTTTATTGGATCATCCTCTTTTTACTATACAAAGGCTACTTTCCAATTTATTCATATCCCCTCTATTCATTTAGAGGATAGAGTGGTTTGGACTATCTCCTTAGGTGGTCATTTTTTGATGTCTAATGTCTTTGAGATACAAGTTGATATGTGCACACCTTCACCTTTTTGGGCTTTGATTTTTAACCCAAAGATTGTCCCAAGAATCAACATTTTTTTGGATCCATGTCATATCAACTCCCAAAAGAAGTATCTACTCACATCTCCTACTCCTTCATCACTCCATATGGCATAACATTTTCTACGACACCAAAATCTATCACACAATTATTCATGAGCTTGTTATTTATAAGAAGAGTCACATAGAAGGGGTCAACTTGTGAGGGCTCTCGGGTAATTAAATTTCCCACATATATGACAGGGACCTCTTGGTCAGAATTAGTCCCCTTTACTTTACTCTATTTCTTACTATCAAAAGGGGTATCTATTATCCCCATCAACAATGACAATGTCGCTTCTCTATGTTCCTTAATCTTCAACATTTCTATCAAGGTAACTAACACCTTCATTTGGATAAGAGCATGCTTCATATCAAATACAGGTAAATTATATAAAATGTCAATAGCGCTCTTACCTATATTTCCATTTTTAGATACAACTTGCTTACTTACATCACACTTCACTTCTTTATTTTTTTCTTGATCAGAGGAGGATTCTCCTTGTTTAGCATCTTCTCTCTTATCTTTATCCTTGCCTTGAGACTTAGCAAAAATCTTTGAGGCATTCTCCTTGATGAACATGGAGCTTGGTTTGCCTTAATCGGGCTCTACCTTCATATTCCTCAAATTATATGCATTTCTTGCTTGGTTAATTATGGCTAGAGAAATAGATATTTTCTCTTCTTCACTTGCTAGCCTAAAATGGGGATGCTCCTTTTCATCACCTACAACATTTATGGTATTATGCAGCATATTTCCAACTTCATCTTCTGAATCAATAAATACTTGCTACTGGAATCTCTGATATTTTCTTCTCTGAATGTCTACATCCATAACTAGTTCTTCATCATATGAAGACCACATGTCAGTTGACCTCTTAATAGTGAACATATTTATTATTGGGTCTTGTTGTTCTAAGTTCATTTGTTCACTAGTATTATCCATTTTCTTTACCAATACTTGAGAAACAAAACACTAGAATGAGGAATGAGGCATCTTACAAGATACACACCAATGAGTATTTTCTACATTATGTGCATTATTTCTTTTCAGAGGGTTAGGAGTTTCCTTACTCTTCTTATTCTCTTGATTATTAGAGATATGCTTACCATCTTTCCAATTTGTCTTGTAAGGCATATGATATAACCTTGGAAATTTTTCATACCTTTGATACTGATATCTGTTATCATAAGACCTTTTCTCATTTTTCTCAACTTTTGTAGTAAGATCCTTCACCACATTCATCAAATTATCAACTATGTCCTCCTCCTTAGTTGGTTTACTTGTTTTCCCTTTTGTGTCTTTCCATAATCTTTCATAATCTCTTTTTCCCATAAAGGATTCCCTCAAAGTCTATGGGCTTTTATCCCTCAATAGATATGACATTTTCCCATCGAGTGCATTAAAATATGTTGTCAAGCATACTTCATCATCTAGTCTCAAAACTTGAAACAACTTAATCATGGATTTTTGAAACCTATTATTAAAATATGTCATTCCTTCATTAGGGAACTTCTTGATATTATTGAACTCATTTAGCATAAAACTTGAATTAACATGTTCTCCATATCATTCCTTAAAACTTCTGACAAACTCATCCCAAGATGCTACACTATTTTCAAGTGACCCTCTATACCAATCCCTGGCATCTTCATTCAAAGACTCAACAAATAATTTCATTACTACATCTTCATGTTCAATCTCATAATCATTCATCTTGTCAATAAATGCTTTAAGATGTTCTTCATGAGTGATAGCATTATTCCCACTAAACATGGGAATCTTATATCTTACCTCATCTGAGATAGCATCTAGTTGGCTAGGAATTCTATCAAAGAACAATGGGCGATATCTATCCAAATAAATTGGTCTCCTTTGAAAACTTCCAGGAACTTGAGTTCCACTTCCTCCAACTACAATACCTTGATTTGTCACATTTTTGGCTACACCATTAGCAGGATGATCACCAAAAATTTGAGTTCGACCAGAGGTTTGGATACTGTGGATGACAGTACTAGTTTGAACATTTTGCACTGGACCAACAGTTTGGATACCCTAGCTAGGGCTAGTTGCTTGTGATCTTGATGTCATTCCAGTTGCAGTTTGTGTTGGAGTGGTTGTTGTAGTAACATTCATAGGAGAATTTAGAAAGGATATTTTCTTCTTCACTTCTACAGATGCAGCTTCCAATTCATCTTTCTCTAATTTCCTGGTGATGTCCTCTTTAGCTTTCCTTTCTTTCTCCAACTCTATATCCAATTGTGATATCCCACTGAGAGCATTTTCTTTGGGTTTTGGTTCATCTATCTGAATTTTAGATACTTTATGTTTTCTCTTATCTTGGACAATCTTATTTGTCTTAATTTGCAAATCATGACCAGATTGTTGAGCCTTAGTAGGGTTTATAATCTCCCAATCTTGTAACTTCATTAACACATGGCATTTTCCTTCAAATTCATCTTTCTTTGGTCGAGACTCACTTTTTTGTGATCTTTCTCTTAATGCATTTATATCACCAAAAAAAAATTTATTTAGACCCTTATAATTTTCATTTAAGGCTTTGTCAATGGCTTCATGTTGAATAGTGACTCTCAACAACCTTTTCCTTTTGAGAAGTAATTCTCGAATCTCCTAATCTCTTTCCTTTTGTTTATTTTGTACATCCAACCTTTGTTCTCTCTCCCTTCTTCTTAGAGCCAACACTTCTTTATGAAGCATTTCAAAATCATATTGAGTTGAGTCAAAATTCTTAGTATCCTCCAAATCAATCAAATCACAAAGCTCTCAGTTCCCCACTAGATGATAAGGTTGATCCATTAAGCTTGGGGACTTCTCACTTTGATTTAACACTTTACTATTATGCATAAGACCTTGAATCCTTACCCTATTAGCATTAGTTCTCCTATATTGGACTTGAGTAACACCTTTATTCTGGGGCATATCTTCAGGGGTATCAAACATAAGATTCAAAAGAGGCTAACTATCTGACTCGGCGCTAGTGGAAGATGATGAGGACTTTTTAGGCACTGGGGTTAAGTTATTATTCTTAGGTATCAGAGACACACCAAAACATGACTCAGATCATTTTGACCAATCCCTCCTAGTATTCCTAGATAGCTCACCTTATAACGTAGCTTCAGGATGTTTCTTGAGATATGACCTAGTGTTCCTTTGAGGACTCATCAAGAATTAATACAACACCACTACTTGGTCTCACAATTGACACTGGTATAACAATATTTGCAAAGTCACTATCCAGAACAATCTAGAGAAAATAATTTTCTAGAGTGAAGAGAATATAAAACAATTTTATGTATTTTAACTCCCTAGTAAAGTTGCCATTTTTGTTGGAACTTTTTCTTGCGGATTTCTATATAGAAAATATGCCTATGACTCTCTACAACCCAACTCCAAATTTGGCAAGTAAAATTCTAACTTAATGAAGACTTTATCCTCCTTCACTTCGAGCTCCACATGCTTAGGTGAGTGTACCTATTTGCCTTACTTATTTCATAAAATCATACAGTGGATTTGTGCCTTTTGATACAGATATTCAACATTCATACATAGAAATTGTAAATAAAGATTTGAGTTATTTTAAAGCCTTTCTACAATTCTAGAACTTGACTAGTGCCTAATCCTAGGGTACAGAGTCTTCATGAACATACATCCACTCAAATATATCACTAAAAACAATTGAAACCTGTGAAAGATCGTGATGTCTTGCATATTACTTCCTACAATTTAATACATAATCATCAAATTTATATGCAATTTTTGAAACCCTCTAAAATCATTCTTAGGAATTACAGTTTCCTTGAAAGTAACCTAAAACCACATTTCACAATTTACCTAATAAACTGATGAAGCAAAAGTGCCTTACAATTCTAATCCACAAGAACTCAAAAAAAAACATAAAGACAATCAAATACTAGAAAGGGGCTCAATCTTTATTTTCATTGACATATCCTTTACTTCAATACAATCAAAAATACTAAGTACACTATACTTAGAAAAAAAGTCTCAGATCAGAACTTGCATTCAATTTCTTTTTTGCCTCCTTCAATAATTGCCTCTTAACTATATTTATATCCATAGAAATCTTGGGATCTTGTTATGAATCCATGATGCAAAAAGCTTTAGATTGCTAGGATAATGACAAAAACTATTACAATAGACAATCATTACATTTTCTCAAACACCCATGCTTAGAAGTATTCAAGACAACTTCTTTGGTTGTATTGAACGACCCCAGTGTCTTTCAGATAATTGACCTCTCTCTACTCATTGATCAGGAGCCATGTGTCCTCTACTCCTCTACAACACAAGCACCATGTGAACTCAATTAAAAAAGAATAATAATAGAGTACTTAGAGAATGATAAAACATATTCTGTTAAAATTTTTTGAGCTGCCTCCATACCATCACTTGAACACACTGTATATGTCATGATGCAATCCCTACTGTTAGCACCCTGAAAAAATATCATGGCTCTAGCCCTTTTCCCCTAGTCCCTGCAGTTATTTTTAGGTCCCTGGCACAAACCCTTGGTTCAAAAATTCAAAAAAACTAGCCGTTGGTGCAAAAAACCCTTTCTTTTAACCCTGGCCTTGTTATAATTTCAAGTTAACTTTTCAGGCCACTTAAAACCTTTTATTTGCATGTGATATTTAAATGGGTTCACTTTTTGTCATGCAATTAGGTTCTTCATGTGTTGGTGGGGTCCCCTTTATATTTCCTAAGCGCCTATGTTTTAATTTTTCCTGAGCCCTACAGTTCCCTGCCGAAATATTTTCCCTAAGTCATGCTTTAATATTTTCCTATGTTTCGGCAGCCTTTTTTTTTCCTGGGCCCAGCTCTGACACCATCTCCATCTAACAGTGGGCATATATTCTCAAGCGATGTGTCAGATGCATAAGATCTTGAGACGGTCATTGATTCTGTTGAGTGATGTAGCCTTTTCTTTAGGTGGGTCCATTGCTATGTATTCTTAGTTGGCAAACTGTGATTGGTCCAAGTGTGTTGAGGTGGACTTGTCAGTGGGTCCACCAGTCTCAGAGAAGTTAATAGGCTACAAGATCTAACGGTTGTCATGATACCATTGATCAAAGTTGCACGATGGATATGTCAGTAGTATGGCAACAGTCATCAATCTTCACTAAAGGAAAAAAGCTTTGCGGTGGGTCCTTTGTCAGTGGTGACCGAGTGATTATAGTGAATGATGTGGTGACATGTGGCAAGTTTTCAAGTGGGCCCAGGTGGAGTCAAAGGTCTTAGAGGTTCTGACAAAATGTTTGGCAATTCTGATAATTTTTAATGCTTTTCGCTCATTCGTTGAGTCAGGTGATGATATTCTAAATCGACTGGCGATCTTGTGAACAAGCGTTCACAGAATCGCTAAATTTTTTGATAGATAGATAAAGTTCTTCGTGAACTGATGAAAGCCTCTTGTCGCCAGTTCACCAAATGCAGGACCAAGGTCAGGTGTTTCCTTTTGTCACCAGTTCGCAGGGTTAAATGGTGAGTTAGGTATTCTTTCCCCGAATAGAAAAAGCATTGTCACATGAACGCTAAATGTAAACCAAGATTCCTTGTAGGGTTAAATCATAAAAGACTGCAAAAAGGGAGGATCTAATGGCCACAACTTAAAGTTAGCCTGATTTTAAATTTAGACCGTCGATTTGCTGCTAGCACCTTGGAAATGACCATTATCATTCAAATTCAAATTTTTGAAGGGTTTCCAGCGATAGGAAGTACCAGAATTTATGGTTTTAATAGTTGATTTCAATTGGTTTGGTGGCACTTACTGTTGCTATGTGGTCCTAGGTGTGCCATGATTGTCTACAGGGGTTTGTACTATGCAATTTTGTGCTCGAGGCATGTTGCAGGTGACTGGAAGGGTTGACATTTTGGATGTCTTTGTGGTTCTCCATAACTTCTCAAAGAATTTATCATGATTAAGGATCAATCTGGGGCTTGTCTTCTCCCAGTTGCCTGGGTTTTCTTCCCCTGCAATTAATTTTTGACCGTTTCTAATGGGTTTAGTAGTTGAAACCCTAACCCTAAGTCATATGTAGCTTGTTGCATTCTCTTTGAGGATTCCAAGATGACTAGGGTATATATTGTAGAATTTTGACTAAGAAAGGGTTCCAAAACTTTCTTTGGTCCCGGCTGGTTGTTCATGGTGTTTTACTGATAGAGGAGCTAGATTTTGTATCTTTTCCTATCTTTGTGTTGTTCTGATTGTATATTGATCTTGAATATGTTATTGAGAATGCTATTGAGTTCCAATCTTGCATTTGTGTATGTCTTCTTGTTTCGGTTTTGAGTTCATATATGTTAGTGTCACAAAGTGTATTAACATATGGTAAACAAAGAGTATTGTGAATTCATCTCTGAGTTCCTAACAAAGTTGAGATTAAAGTCTTTTAGGTGAGTTCAGTGAGTTTGCAACCAAGTAAGAATTTGATGTCCTTGTGTCTGAGGGAGAGGGGTAATAGGCAAAGCACTTATCCTGAGCTCAAGAGTGTTTGATCTAAGATCTTTAGTTGATGTATGTAATTGGGTGACTCTTTGCCCTAGGTTAAGGCACTGGTCCATCCTCTGGAGGCATTTCATTGTCATCAACCACACACACAAATTTAAGTGACCAAATCTTTAAGTCAGTTAGTAAAGAGTATATTGGTATAACATTTAGTGATTCCTTTCAAGAAGTGAATCAAGGGTACACCCGCCTGAGCATTAAATCTCAAAGTGTAGGAGGATCTCTTTTGATCCTTGTTAATTGGCCCTCTTCCTTGTAGACTTTGGAGTGGTGATAGAGTCAAAGTTATATTAAAGTTATCCATCAAAGTATAAATCTACAAGTTGAAGATCAAAGGGAACCATCAACAAAATGGTGACTCTGCTGGGGAGAGCAACAATGAAGTAGCATATATGTTAGGATCTCTGGTTGGGCTTATATTGTAATATTCAAAATTTTTTGTTGACCAAATTGATTTACCCATCGGAGTCACTAACAAAATGGTGACTCTACTGGGGAGAGTCTAGAAAAGGTCTATTGAGTGCACTCTTGTTTTCCTGTTGTATTCAGTTGAAAGTTTTCCCATCTAGGTGGGTGGTGACTCAAGAGGTTAGAACCAGTGTCATACTGTAAATCATGGACAAGAGGAGGAATACTAGGTCCTTTGTCAGAAAGAATCCAGAGGTCACTCTGGAGCAATTGCCTAGACAGGAGAAGAAGAGTTGGATCAGAAGGAATGGTGAGTCTACTAGTGCTCCCATAAGAGAACAAAGAAATACCAGAGGAAGAGCACCACATGTTTCCTCAAGTGAGGAAGGTTCACAAGACAGAGTTTCTAGATCAGATGGTGGTCACTCTAAAGATAGATTTTATGATACCCCAGAGGCTGTATTTCAAGACAAGGGTCCATTGCCTGTAGGTCAGGATGAACAAACTAGAGAGATGGGTTTGGAGATTGATTTAGATCTTGATGAAGATAATTTTAGAAGAGAGCCCATGAGACCATGGCAGGTTCACTTCCCATATCAAAATCTTTCTGATATGGATGTGTCATCAGGTTTTGATGACATTATGGTAGACCCAAATGATTTGAATGCACTAAGGTTACAGTTGGCAGAGCAGGATGCCATACATAAGAGGTTACAAGAGGAGAGAGAAGCTGAAAAGGTAAATGCTCTAATAGAAAGATAGTCTCTCCTTAGAAAGATTAATGAAATGAAGGAGAGAAACAAGATGCTTGCTTCTGCTCCTAAGACTTTGCAACATGATGTTTTTGGTGATCTTGAGGCTTTGAGGAGTGAGCAAAAGTGCTTACTGCAAGATTAGGAATTTGATAAGGAGGGCCCTGCGGTTAGACAAGTGCAAAGTTATGTTCCTTTGCCTAAAGATAAAGATGGAAATGAGATCACTAGGTCTTCTATTGTCATTGATGAGAAAGGAAAGCAGAAGATGGTGGGACATCAAACAAGAAAACTAGTGACAATACCAGGGGTCCCACCACCCAATTCAAATAAGGACACATAGATAGAAAGAAGAAGAAAAGAAGATGAGGACCTTGCAAGAGAGTTAGAGAGGGCTGAAATTGAAGCTTCCATTACAGAAAAGAGAAGAAAGATCTAGTTCTTGAAGGCTTCATCAGCCAATGCTCTTGGTCCATCTGCTACTGAACTAGGTATGCCATCTATGACTATTGCTATTCCACTTAGTAATGCTACTAGTTCAATTCCTTCTTCATCTTCTAGGATACGTGTTGATCCTAGCTAGCAGTCAAATGCACAAGTAGATGGAAATGTAAATGCAAATGTTAATCCTAGGGTTAACACTAGTTCAAGTTTTCAAAGAAGACCTATGCAACTAGAAGGCTATAGGCAGATTAGTTTTGATGGAATTCCTAGTTACCCGAATGCTTTTCCAAGTGATATAAGAGATAAGGTACCTAAGTTTGCTGGTAATAATGCTATTAGTTGTGAGGAGCATCTTAGGTTATTTTTTGATATGCTTAATGATTATGAGGTAGAGCATGAGGATGTAGTCATGAAATTATTTGTTCAGTCTCTAATGGAGGATGCTAGAGATTGGTTTAAGAGACTTCCTGATAAATGTATTGATACTTGGGATTCTTTTGAGAGATGTTTTAAAAAGTAGTATGGTGATAGGCTTAATGCTAGTTTCATGTTGAATGAATTCAATACCATAAGGAAAAATCAGAATGAGTCTACAACTGAATTCAACATGAGATTTCAGAAGGGTATGCATAAGTTGTTCCAAGTTATGCGGTTAGATGACAATGTTTGTCTAACTACATACTTCAATGCATTTGATGGAAAGATGGGATACTTGTTGAGGGACAAAGAACCAAGAACTCTTAGAGATGCTTTTAGGATTGCTGTCAATATTGAGAATAATATGAAGATATCAGGAAAATTGGGGGGGAAGAGAGATGACCCTAAGTTGTTTGGGGACAAGAAATACAAAAAGGAAAATGATAGGAATGTTGGAGCTAGGAGGCAAGAAGAAGATAAATTGGACAAGGTTCTCAATGCATTGAAGGATTTGAAGGCACCTACAAATAGGAACATCAGTTCTCTTACCAATGAAAGGCCTCAGTTCAACAACAATTTCAATAAATAGAATAGATTGTAGAACTATCCCTACAACACCCAATGGAAGGATGGCAAGCCTATTGTCCCTACTACAAGAAATAACAATGACAGAGGTGTCTCTGACCCTCTACAAAAAGCTTCAATAAATGTCATGGAGGACATACCTTGGTGTGTTGCATGCCAGTCCCCTCATTCTACAGAGCATTGTGTAGTTGCACAATCTATGGCTGCAAATCAAGATTGTGGCAATGAGGAGATAGATCAAGAAGAAGATCAAGATGATGTTGGATGCAACATGGCTACTTCATATCTAGGATATGAAGATGATTCTGATTTTGATGAAGAGGTAGATATAAATGTGAAGAGACATAATCAAGCCCTTTTTCATCAAGAGGTTTTTTCTGATAGTGAAGATATTGATAAGAAGACATGTAACATGAACTCTTCTTCTGAGCTAGTAAATTTAAGAAGACCTTCTAGAGAAGAGATGGATAGGATTACTACACAAATGATCACCCAAGTGCAAACTAGAGGCATGGTGGCAAGGAATACAAATGAGAAAGCTGCAGGAATGTTTATAAAAAGTACCAACTCTGGAGAGCCTAATGAGAACAAATCAAAAGGTGATCACATGGTGAAATTCAAGAATGTAAAAGGTAAGAATTGTGAGCCTAAGGGAGTTGGAGTTGAAAGAATTTCTAATAAGATTGAGAAGTCAGTTAACACAATGGCTAAGGTTGAAAAAATGAGGGTGGCCAATACACCTAATGTATCAGACAAGCAAAAGGATGCTAAGGCAATGCAGATTGAGATTCCTTCCTCTACTTATGTTGATATGTTAGCTGTATTATCTCAAATTACAGTTAAGGTTCCATTGTCAGAATTTTTGAGGATCCCTAAACACAAAGATAGAACTATTGCATGGGTAGATAATGTTCATAACAATGATGTTGCATGCAATGGATCTCAGGATAAAGCTTTGAAATGTGTTGCTGCTCAGTGAATTGTGTCTCAAATTCCCCCTATATATTTGGACAGTTCTGTCAATGCCAGCCTTGAAAACATTGATCCATTCTTTTTAAGTGTTCTTATGAATGGAATGAAACTAAGAAATTGTATGATTGATAGTGGTGCTTCTAATACTATTATGACTTTTAAAATCATGAAGAAGTTGGGTCTTAAAGTTGATACGGTTCAAGGTAGATGTTGTGCAATGGATCAGAGGGAGGTACCAGTTATTGGGACTATCAATGCAATGCCATATAGGCTGGCAGCATATCCAGAGAAAGAGTTAACAATGAGTGTTTTGGTGGTGGACATCCCTCCTCATTATGGGATGCTACTATCTAGAAGGTGGAGTGCTACCATGGGTGGAAGTTTACAGTGTGATCTGTCCTATGCCACTTTCAAGATTGATGACCAGTTTGTCAAGATTGATCGAGAGCCAAGAGTATGCCACATGATTGAAAGGAATATTGATAATGAAACTACATGTTTTGTGGATACTGATATTAATGTTTTTAGGGCAGAGATCCCTGTTTTTGAAAATGAACCTACTTTGTCACCTATCTTTGTTGAGGTAAGTGTTGATTCTGTGAAGGGTGATTTGTGGGTAATGTACTTTGATGGTGAAAATTGCAAAGATGGAGCAGGAGTAGGTATTCTACTTATTTCTACTAATGGGAGTACCTACAAGTTTTCTTTCACATTGAATTTCTTTTGTACCAACAATATAGCAGAATATGAGGCATTATTGTTAGGGCTAAGGTTGGCACAAAAGCATGGTATTAAGTGCATAAGTGTTGTTGGTGATTCTAAGTTGGTGGTGTCCCAGGTCAGATCAGTATATGCCTCCAAGAACAAGAGGTTGAAACAATATAGGAATGTAGTGTGGAATTTGATTGAATATTTTGATGCCTTCAATATTGAGTGGAAGGATAGGAGTAACAATAAGATGGCTGACTTGTTAGCTAATATTGCAGTCAATCCCACTGATATTACTTTTTCAGGTATCTCTAAAATTGAAATTCAGGCTAGGCCTAGTATACCAGACAATATTGAAAATTGGAAAGTTTTTTATGATGATAATGATATCTTGAAGTTTATGAGTTGTGAAGATCAGTATCATGGTCAGGAATTTTATTATTCAGCCTTGGTGGAGTCTATAGAAGGAAAGGAGGTTGTCTTTGGCAATGAGCTCATTCAACTTAGAACTAACAAGGTGCCCAAGGGGCTTGTTGTTTTGGAGACTGTCTTTGATAACCAGGATAGAGTTCAAAATAATATCAAAAGAGAAGATCATTCTAATCTAGAGGAGATAAATCTTGGAACACATGATGCACCTAAGAGAGTATACATTGGTAGAGATATATCTCAAAAATTCTTTGATTGAATTGTTAAGAAAATTTAGGCATGTTTTTTCATAGTCATATGATGACCTAAAGGTTAATAGAGAAGATTTTTTTCAGCATATTATTCCATTGAAAGAAGATGCTAAACCTTTCCGGCAAAAAAAAAGGCCTATTAATCCTACTTTGGCACCCAATATGCAAGAAGAGTTAATGAAGCTGAGAGATGCTGGAATTATCAAGCCTATAAGGCACTCTTCTTGGGTGTCAAATCTTGTTCCTGTGAGAAAGAAGAATGGTGACATCAGGCTTTGTGTGGACTTCAGAAATTTGAACATCAGCTCATTAAAGGATAACTATTGTCTGCCCAATATGGAAGCTATGTTGCAGAGAGTGACCGGATCAGAATTGATGTCTATGATGGATGGTTTCTCTGGTTACAATCAAGTCATTGTCAAAGAATCAGAACAATTCAAGACAACTTTTACTACACCTTGGGGGACATATGTTTATGTGAGAATGCCTTTTGGTCTCACAAATGCTGGTGCTACTTTTCAGAGGGCAATGGATGTTGCCTTTTCAAATTTCATAAATGATTTCCTTATTGTATATCAAGATGATTTAACTACCTATTCCAAGAAGGAGGAAGACCATTGCACTCATTTAGAGAAAATATTTATGAGGGCTTTGGAATATGGCATTTCATTAAATCCAAGGAAATGTGCTTTTGGTGTCACAGAAGGTAAGTTGCTTGGCCACTTAGTTGGGAAGCAAGGAGTGAGAATTGACCCTGAGAGGGTAGCAGCTATTGATAAAATTTAGAGACCAAAGAATGTTAAAGGGATTCAATCCTTCTTTGGTTAGGTCAATTTCTTAAGGAGGTTTGTAACAAACTTTGCTGAGGTCACTAGACCTATTTCTAAGATGTTGAAGAGGGGATCTAAAATCAATTGGGAGGGTGAGCCTAATGAGGCTTTCAAAAATATCAAGCAGGCTATCAAAGATGCACTAGTGCTTAAGGCACCTAATTATAATATCCCAATGCATATCTTTTCCTTTGCATCTTTTCACACTATTGTTGCAATTTTGTTACAAAAGAATAAGGATGGTTTTGAGTAGCCTATTGCATTTTTCAATAAATCTTTGGAGGCTGCCGAATTGAAATATGACATAAATGAGAAACAAGCATATGCACTTGTGAAGGCAATCAAGGCTTTTAGGTGTTACTTGATGGGGGCAGTTGTGATTGCTTTTGTGCCAAGTGCAGCTGTGAAGGATATTTTCTCACAGCAAGAGGTATCTGGGAGAAGATGTAGATGGATCAATAGGATCCAAGAATTCAATGTTGATGTCCAGATTACTAAATTGGTTAGAGGACAGGGATTGGCAAAACTAATGGCCCAATCCAATCTTGATGCTAATCAGGTAAATCATTCTGAAATTGATTATACATGTGATATGGATGATTGTGTTTGGTATCAAGATATTATCTATTACTTGAGAAATATGAAATGTCCAGCATACATGAATGATAATCAAAAGAGGACATTGAAATTACAGGCCATCAAATATGTAATTGTGAAATGTAAATTGTATAGAAAGAACTTAGATTGCATACTTTTGAAATGTATAGATGAAGATCAGGCTGAAGTATTGTTGAGAGAAATGCATGAGGGAGTTTGTGGTGGGCATTATATGGGTAAAACAATTGCTCATAAAATCTTGAGAGCAGGTTTTTGGTGGTCCACAATCTTCAAGGATGCAGAACAGTTGGTAAGGAGGTGTGATGCTTGTCAAAGGTTCTCTAGTAAGCTTAAATTTTTAGGTAATGTGCCATTAAAACCAATAGAAGTACAGGCTCCTTTCTAACAATGGGGAATTGATTTCATAGGGGAGATACCAAACAAGTCAAGTGGAGGACACTCATGGATCTTGGTTGCCACTGATTACTTTACAAAGTGGGTAGAAGCTATACCTACAAGAAATGCAACTAGTAAGGTGGTAATTGATTTTCTGTTGAATAATATTGTTTCAAGGTTTGGTTTCCCTAAGAGAATAGTAAGTGATAATGCAATGTGCTTCAGGTCTGCTGAATATAAGGACTTTTGCAAAGGTTTAGGAATTCAGATTTCTAATTCCTCAACTTATCATCCACAAGGAAATGGTCAGGCATAATCTACTAATAAGAGTTTGATTAAAATCCTCAAGAGGATTCTTGAAATGAATAAGAGGGCATGAAATTCAAAGCTGCCATTAGCTCTATGGGCTGATAGGGTAACTGTGAAGAGGGCAATTGGTTGTGCACCATTTGACCTCGTATATGGAATACATGCAAGAATGTCTCACAATAATTTGTTGGAAATGTATAAATTTGTTCAGTTATATGATGATGACATAGATGATGAGATGTAGTTGAGGATTGAGGACCTCATTAGACTGGATGAAACTAGAAGAGAATCAGTTGCCAGGAATGCCAGATTGCAGTTGCAGGTTAAAAATTTATATGACAAGAAGACTGTTGACAGGAAGTTTGAGCCTGGTGATTTGGTATTAATTTGGAATGCTAGACTAGAGGATAAAGGAAAACATGGTAAGTTTGATCCCATCTGGCTAGGACCATATCTAATTCATGAGAAATGGGGCCAAGATTCATATATTATCAAGGAGTTAAATGGTGAAGTTCAGGAATTGCCAGTTCATGGACAATTCTTGAAGAAATACTTCAATTGAATGTATTCTATTTCCCATGAACAATAGTTAGGTCTGTACATTTTGTAAATTTTATAAATAAGTTGCTTGCCCCTACCTTATTTTGTCCTAGTCTGTTAGGTTTTGGCCCTGTTGCTCTTTGTTGTCAGTTTTCTAGTGGGATGGTCTACTTTAAACCAGTGATTCTAAGTCCTTGTTATGCCTGCAGGAGGCATACATCCCCAGACAGAGCCACTGTTAGCACCCTGAAAAAATTTCATGGCTCTAGCCCTTTTCCCCTGGTCCTTGCAGTTATTTTTAGGTCCCTGGCACAAACCCTTGGTTCAAAAATTCAAAAAAACTAGCCATTGGTGCAAAAAACCCTTTGTTTTAACCCTGGCCTTGTTATAATTTCAAGTTAACTTTTCAGGCCACTTAAAACCTTTTATTTGCATGTGCTATTTAAACGGGTTCACTTTTTGTCATGCGGTTAGGTTCTTCATGTGTTGGTGGGGTCCCCTTTATATTTCCTAAGTGCCTATGTTTTAATTTTTCCTGAGCCCTATAGTTCCCTGCCGAAATATTTTCCCTAAGTCATGCTTTAATATTTTCCTATGTTTCGGCAGCCTTTTTTTTTCCTGGGCCCAGCTCTGACACCATCTCCATCTAACGGTGGGTGTATCTTCTCAAGCGATGTGTCAGATGCATAAGATCTTGAGACGGTCGTTGATTCTGTTGAGTGACGTAGCCTTTTCTTTAGGCGGGTCCACTGCTACGTATTCTTAGTTGGCGAACTATGATTGGTCCAGGTGTGCTAAGGTGGACTTGTCAGTGGGTTCGCTGGTCTCAAAGGAGTTAATAGGGTGCAAGATCTGACAGTTGTTGTGATACCGTTGATCAAAGTTTCACGATGGATATGTCAGCGATATAGAAATAGTCGTCGATCTTCACTAAAGGGAAAAAGCTTTGCGGTGGGTCCTTTGTCAGTGGTGACCGAGTGATTACAGCGAATGATGTGGTGACATGTGGTAGGTTTTCAGGCAGGCCCAAGTGGAGTCAAAGGTCTTAGAGGTTCTGACAAAATGTTTGGTGGTTTTGATAATTTTTAATGCTTTTCACTCATTCCATGAGTGAGGTGATGATATTCTAAATCGACTAGCGATCCTGCAAACAAGCGTTCGCGGAATCACTAAATTTTTTGGCAGATAGATAAAGTTCTTCGCGAACTGACAAAAGCCTCTTGTCACCAGTTCGCCAAATGGGGGACCAAGGTCAGGTGTTCCTTTTGTCGCCAGTTCGCGGGGTTAAATGGTGAGTTAGGTATTCTTTCCACAAACAGAAAAAGCATTGTCGCATGATTGCTAAATGTAAACTAGGATTCCTTGTAGGGTTAAATCATAAAAGATCGCGAAAAGGGAGGATCTAATGGCCACGACTTAAATTTAGACCACTGATTTGCCGCTAGCATCTTGGAAATGACCGTTATCATTCAAATTCAAATTTTTTAAGGGTTTCCAGCGATAGGAAGTACCAGAATTTATGGTTTTAACAGCTGATTTTGATTGGTTTGGTGGCACTTACTATTGCTGTGTGGTCCAAGGTGTGCCATGATCGTCTGCAGGGGTTTGTACTATGCAATTTTGTGCTCAAGGTGTGTTGCAGGTGACTGAAAGGGTTGACATTTTGGATGTCTTTGTGGTTCTTCGTACCTTCTCAAAGAATTTATCATGATTAAGGATCAATCCGGGGCTTGTCTTCTCCCAGTTGCCTGGGTTTTCTTCCCCTGCAATTAATTTTTGATCATTTCTAATGGGTTTAGTAGTTGAAACCTTAACCCTAAGTCATATGTAGCTTGTTGCATTCTCTTTGAGGATTCCAAGATGACTAGGGTATATATTGTAGAATTTTGACTGAGAAAGGGTTCCAAAACTTTCTTTGGTCCCGGCTGGTTGTTCATGGTGTTTTACTGATAGAGGAGCTGGATTTTGTATCTTTTCCTATCTTTGTGTTGTTTCGATTATATATTGATCCTAAATATGTTATTGAGAATGCTATTGAGTTCCAATCTTGCATTTGTGTATGTCTTCTTGTTTCGGTTTTGAGCTCATATATGTTAGTGTCACAAAGTGTATTAACATATGGTAAACAAAGAGTATTGTGAATTCATCTCTGAGTTCCTAACAAAGTTGGGATTAAAGTCTTTTAGGTGAGTTCAATGAGTTTGCAACCAAGTAAGAATCTAATGTCCTTGTGTCTGAGGGAGAGGGGTAATAGGCAAAGCACTTATCTTGAGCTCAGGAGTGTTTGATCTAAGATGTTCAGTTGATGTATGTAATTGGGTGACTCTTTGCCCTAGGTTAAGGCACTAGTCCATCCTTTGGAAGCATTTCATTGTCATCAACCACACACACAATTTAAGTGACCAAATCTTTAAGTCAGTTAGTAAAGATTATATTGGTATAACATTTAGTGATTCCTTTCAAGAAGTGAATCAAGGGTACACCCGCCTGAGCATTAAAGCTCAAAATGTAGGAGGATTTCTTTTGATTCTTGTTAATTGGCCCTCTTCCTTGTAGACTTTGGAGTGGTGATAGAGTCAAAGTTATATTAAAGTTATCCATCAAAGTATAAATCTACAAGTTGAAGATCAAAGGGAACCACCAACACCTACAATGATCTATTCTTCGTAATTGTCATTTTCAAATTGATGCAATTCAAAACCTCCAGTTTTATGTTTTAAAAAAATTAAAGAACACAAACATGCACATAGCGAGATGCTCTAGATGTCAAAAAATGATTAGTTATACCCCCCTTTTCCACTACATCTCAATACATAACCATCGCTAAGTCACCACACTGATAGACACTCTGGAAAAAAACCTTGTGACTAGCGACAAGCTGAAAAAAAACATCATCGCCAACTCACAAACTTTCAATGCTTAATTCTCTTACCAGTCATGAGCCAACAACCAAAAGAAACATTGTCCTTTGCTAAATCACCAACTTTTAATGTCATGTTTGAAAATAACTGTGAGTTAGCGATTAACTTCTTTTAGACCTCTACTCGCAAATGTGCCAGCATTTATCATTAAGCTCTACTAGCTATGGCGAGTTATCAATGAAACCCGGCTACACACTCGCTAAGTCACTAGCATTTATTATTAAGTTCTACTAACCGCGGTGAGTTAGCGGTGAAACCTGGCTACACACTCTCTAAGTCACCAGCATTTCTTACTTAACCGCTATTTCACTCATGACTCAGCAACATAGATTTTCACTTATCCTTTCTCTTCATTACAAGCCCTTTAACCATTTCCCTTTACCGCTCAAGAACCCCACGAGTTAGCAATTAAATTCAAACTGTCCTAAGGAAATTTCCATGTTGCACCTTCTCATCAACTCATCACAAGACAAGGGAATACTCATTGATTCCTAGTGAGCCAGAGACCACCATTGATGCAGAGGGAAGGGTGGTGGCCTTCAATACACAATGAGAGTTTGAAATTTCTAAGGTTAGGCACTAGGATCTATCAACAATCAAAAATTCTTCAAGAACTTGACTTAACAGGGATTCTCCACAATACTATACAAGATGAATTTGGTTTTCTTGGCTTGCAATTATTTTGATTCAAGGCTCACACTATTCTAATTCAATCCTCATACTCCATTTTATCAAAGCTCTCACAAACTATTTCAAAAGCCTGATAGGTTGTCTCATAACCCTGCAGCAAACTAGGAAAGGGAATAACTTTGTTTTTCCTCAAAGCATTTAACAACCCAATGACATTTACTGATACCCCCTTTTGAGTACTCCAACATACCAAAGACTTCCCTATACTTGTTTTGGACCAACACTATTAAACATGACATGTGCTTTGTTTTAATGCATGAAAAATGTCTATTTTAACAAAGGAAGTACATTACAAAGTTCACCTAGCACTTCCAACTCCTAGACAGTGTCTTCTTACACTTTGAAACAAACAATTCCAAAAGGAATTAGCCTCTAGGGCTCTACAACACCCAAACCCCCAATTCGTGACTTCAAACCCTTGTTATTTAGGGCTTACTCAATGTTCTGTTTCCTCACGCTTTTTCATCAAATTAAGGATGGATTCACCATCTATTGGACACTATATAACATTCCCACACATAAATTATGTGACTTGCATGGATGGATCACCCACTGCTATACCCTGGTGTCCGTTTTCACTATTTTCCACTTTCTACTAGACTGTGATCACTTCTATCTCTCCCGTTTCTACATACGCATTGTTAAAAACATATAATACATGTTAGATTATGCCATTCCATGAAGGTTAGGCCTTCTACATTCATGGAATGACCATCATTCTATTTAAACCCTACTGCAGCAATAAACAATTAAAAGAAAACTACTGTTATTCAACTGGTGCGGCAGGGAACTCAAAACAATATACACTTCATTCAAAACAATTAACTATGAGTAATAAACCCTGTCAATTCAATAGCACATCAAATTAACCAAATTGAGACTTCTAAGAGTGAAGGAGATTGTAGAAATTTAAGTTTTATTGATCTCTACTGCAAAACCTGCACACACCAATCTTTTTTCTCTGTTTCTCACAGTAACTTCACTATTGAACTTATAACTTCCTAACTATATAACTGCACAAGATAACCATTCCAACCAACTATCATCGTTGAGTTGGAAGGTGAAAACTTAACTAATGACAAACTAAAAGTTCCCACTTAACTCCCTAAAATAGCCGATGATATCTAAATTTGAATTATTTAACTCTAAGACTGACTATTTAACTTCTAAACTTCTAAGGTCCACAAAGACCTTAGATGCTTACTGTAAACACTCCTACTCCCTAAATAACTTCTTGAATCTCTTTGGACACTATTGGTCCACCTAGAATGCCCGATTGGTCCTATTAAGGACACTTCAAACATATTTGATTCATTACATTAGTTTGATTTATTACATCAATTGAAAGTCATTATAGACTTGAGGACCTGCCAATTAATCCCCTAACTCAAATTGGTCTTCCTAGTCTGCATCTCTTGACTGGTTGTGTGTGGTGCTCCTGCACCATACTCCCCACCAGGAAAAGAACTCTTGCCCCAAGAGTTATTGTGTTTGTACCCACTATATATGCTCATAGAAGTCTGATGTTTAGGGATGACGCTCTCCCCAAAAGTGACCTACTTCTTCATTATAGTTCTTGCAGTCATACACCAAGGATTAGATAAAAAAATGTTTGGATTAGACTATCGTTTTGCTTGCTGCTGCACATTAGACTGTTGAACAAACTTCATCTGCCCTGTCCCCCTTTCTCCTTCATTTGCCTGCCCTTTCAAAGGACACTTGACTGTCCCAATCACCACAAACAATGGGTCACACAGTCTACTGTCATGTCCTGCCTCAACTTCATCTTGTTTCCAACCAGTATCAACTAGATTGCCCTAACCCTGCACTAAAACATCTCTTCCAAAGCACATCACCACAGTCTACATTGTATGGTTAATAAGTGGAGTCAATTTGTATTTAATCCTGTCCTTATACACTATATAAGTGTTTGTGAAACCATCATGTACAGTCCTCCTAGACCATTGCCAAGGCCTACCCAAGATAACATGTCCACAACTCATATCCAACACATCACACAAAATACTATCAGAATATTGCTCAATTAAAAAATGCAATATAACTTGCTCATTTACAAGTAGATTGTTATCCTTACTCACCCAAGTAGCATAGTATGGATTTGGATGTGGAGAGGTTTGTAAATGCAACTTGTTGATGACCTCCTTTGAAACCAAATTATGTGAAGCACCTGAATCAACAAGTAAACTGCAAATCTTACCTTGGATCAGACATTGAGTCTTGAAAATGCTTGCTCCTTCTACTGGCTGTCCCCTTCCAACCAACAGATATTCACCTTCTTCTGGATGAATTTCAATGGGTTCTTTCTGCTCATCCTTCCTTGGTTCTTCCTCAACCAAGTTCACTCTTCTCCCTTTGTCGTCAGACCATTTAGGACACCTAAAGGACTGATGTCCTACTTCATTACAATTGAAGCATCTTCCTGTGAATACTCCACTTCCTCTTCCTCCACTTCTTCCACCTCTATAACCCCCTCTTGATTCTGAAAATGTTTTATCTTTATCTTTGTCATTCTGATTCTAAAAATCAGTAGTAACTCTTTCCCCTCTTCCTCTCATGGAAGATCCACCTCTATTGCTGCTCTGCTTCTCGTCTCCTTCTTATCTTCTCTTCCGCCCTTAGGGCCAACTGATAACATTCATCAACCGTCCTCGGGGTAGAAAGACTAAGTTCATCCTGGATGTTGAACCTCAGCCCCCCCATATACCTTGCAATCTTTTCTTCCATCTCTTCATCATGATCCACTCTAATATCAAGCTTGTGGAATTCTTCCATGTACTTCTACACATCCATCTCCTTTTGCCTGAAATCCCTCATCTTCTTGTACAACTGTACTCTATAGTCTCTTGGCAAAAATTTTGCCTTCATTTTGTCCATCATGGTATACCAAGATGTGATCTTGGGTCTTCCATTCTTCCATCTTTCTGCCTAGATACAATCCCACCACAACAAAGCGTGTCCCTTCAACCTGGACTTTGCTATCTTCACTTTGTCCTTCTCTTCTATCCCTTCACTCTCAAAGCAATTTTCAATTGCACCAAACCAATCTATCAACTCTTCGTCATCCATCTTTCCTCCATACATAGGTAAGTCTGTCCTTACCCTCACATCTCCATTCCTTATGGCTTTTGCCAACTTAGCCATCTTTACTTCCTCAGGGTCCACTTCTTCTTCTTCAGGTTCTTCTTCCTCTTCTTCATCTCTGATTTCTTCATCCAATCTGATGCTCTTATCCTTCTTCTCTAGTGCTGACAGCCTCTCCATCATGGACTTTATCAATCTATCTTTTTCAGCATTCTCTTTGTCCCTTTGGTCTAATTATGCCCTTAACTTTTTGTTATCTGCCACTTGTTCTTTCACTATCTTTGCCAACTCCATATTTGTCAACCTTGTAGGAATCTCTTCTTCTCCCTCAGACATGGCTGCTTGATCAACTTGGTACAAGAATCTACTAAAGGGCTACTCCTCCCAGGATAGTTCAACTGCAAGGTCTCACTAAAGGACTCAAGAACCAACTTCACAAGACCACTATAACATCCACAAGACCTTTCCCTCGCTCTGATACCACTTGATGCAAAGGGAAGGGTGGTGGCCTTCAATATACAATGAGAGTTTGAAATTTCTAAGGTTAGGCACTAGGATCTATCAACAATCACAAATTCTTCAAGAACTTGACTTAACAGGGCTTCTCCACAATACTATAAAAGATGAATTTGGTTTTCTTGGCTTGCAATGATTTGGATTCAAGGCTCACACTATTCTAATTCAATCCTCATACTCCATTTTATCAAAGCTCTCACAAACTGTTTCAAAACCCTGATAGGCTGTCTCATAACCCTGCAGCAAACTAGGAAAGGGAATAACTTTGTTTTTCCTCAAAGCATTTGACAACCCAATGACATTTACTGATACCCCCTTTTGAGTACTCCAACATACCAAAGACTTCCCTATACTTGTTTTGGACCAACACTGTTAAACATGACGTGCTCTGTTTTAATGCATGAAAAATGTCTATTTTAACAAAGGAAGTACATTACAGAGTTCACCTAGCACTTCCAACTCCTGGACAGTGTCTTCTTACACTTTGAAACAAACAATTCCAAAAGGAATTAGCCTCTAGGGCTCTGCAGCACTTAAACCCCCAATTCGTGACTTCAAACCCTTGTTATTTATGGCTTACTCAATGTTTTGTTTCCTCACGCTTTTTCATCAGATTAAGGATGGATTCACCATCTATTGGACACTATATAACGTTCCCACACATAAATTATGTGACTTGCATGGATGGATCACCCACTGCTATACCCTGGTCTCCGTTTTCACTGTTTTCCACTTTCTGCTAGACTGTGATCACTTCTATCTCTCCCGTTTCTGCATACGCATTGTTAAAAACATATAATACATGTTAGATTATGCCATTCCATGAAGGTTAGGCCTTCTACATTCATGGAATGACCATCATTCTATTTAAACCCTACTGCAGCAATAAACAATTAAAAGAAAACTACTGTTATTCAACTGGCACGGCAGGGAACTCAAAACAATATACACTTCATTCAAAACAGTTAACTATGAGTAATAAACCCTGTCAATTCAATAACACATCAAATTAACCAAATTGAGACTTCTAAGAATGAAGGAGATTGTAGAAATTTAAGTTTTATTGATCTCTGCTGCAAAACCCGCACACACCAATCTTTTTTCTCTGTTTCTCACAGCGACTTCACTATTGAACTTATAACTTCCTAACTATATAACTGCACAAGATAACCATTCCAACCAACTGTCATCGTTGAGTTGGAAGGTTAAAACTTAACTAATGACAAACTAAAAGTTCCCACTTAACTCCCTAAAATAGCCGATGATATCTAAATTTGAATTATTTAACTCTAAGACTGACTATTTAACTTCTAAACTTCTAAGGTCCACAAAGACCTTAGATGCTTATTGTAAACACTCCTACTCCCTAAATAACTTCTTGAATCTCTTTGGACACTATTGGTCCACCTAGAATGCCCGATTGGTCCTATTAAGGACACTTCAAACATATTTGATTCATTACATTAGTTTGATTTATTACATCAATTGAAATTCATTATAGACTTGAGGACCTACCAATTAATCCCCTGACTCAAATTGGGCTTCCCATAACTCTGATTTTCTTTAGATGTCTTTGAGGTCTTCCTAGTCTGCATCTCTTGACTGGTTGTGTGTGGTGCTCCTGCACCAACCATAGATATGATCTTAAATGTGTATTGCAATATGAATTCCTGGCACATTCTCGCTAACTTGCAAGGAAAATAGCTTCAATTTTTAACAGGTTTCACGATTTAGTGACAAAGAGTAAGAAATAGACACACTCGCTAACTCGTAGAGAACAACTTAAAATCTACAAGAAATCTTGTGAGCTAGCAACTGCAATCATAAGAGTTGGTGATTTAATGACTTGGCATAAAAAAGTAAAATTAACCCTAAAGCACTTACTTGGCCACTTAAAAAGAGTGCGCTCAAAACCTAATGCGGGAAAGGTAGATTTAGAACACAACAGACTAACACCAAGGAAAAACTTATGCATAACCAGGATATACGATGTAAATTATATGACCAACAAAGAGGAGGGTTGGAATACTGAAGTTGATGAGGACCCTAAGTTCCCCCCCTCCTCTCATAAAGAAACCTAAGCAAAGTGAATGCTCCCCTGTTCGTCAAGTGGGTACTTGGACAAGGGTAAATTTTCTTCCTTTTTGCCTCCCTTAGCCACCTAAATGGTAGGAAATCCCCATCCTGGAGATAGAAAATATAAAAATATTTCCTTTGAGGAAGATATCCCTATTTCCCCTATTGGCTCTAAGGAGGTTGAAGCTACTGAGGAGAATACCCAGGAAGGTGCTATTCTTAGCGAGCTAGATTGC
Organism: Chamaecyparis obtusa; assembly: GCA_027943335.1. NCBI lineage: Eukaryota > Viridiplantae > Streptophyta > Pinopsida > Cupressales > Cupressaceae > Chamaecyparis > Chamaecyparis obtusa. Next base: position 1,205,045 of record BSBK01005098.1, on the reverse strand, counting down.
TACAATAGAGAGACTTCTATTGGTATCTTGCAAATTCAAAAAGAAGGTGCGGTGGATTTATGTGGGCTTATCAGATGTGTGTTTCATGAAGTGAAGGACATCAAAATTAAGCATAGGGCCATTTCTAGTAAGCTTGAAGATCTTAAGACTTTAGATGTGGGTAAGGGTAGCACCATATCTGAAGATGTTAAGGATCTTGCTAAAGATGTGAATGATGTTGAAGCCCTAACGAAAACCCATGATAATAAATCTAGGGAAATGGAGAGTAGGTTTCTAGTCTAGAGGTCACCTTGAAGAAAATTTGTGAGAAAAGATACAAGATCCTTAGAGATTATGCAGAAAACATGATAATCTTAGTTGGTAAATTGGAGTAGATGAATCAAGAAAAGGCCATTGTGGAGGTTGATGGTGATAATGATGTTGGCTCTAAGGAGGTTGTTGGTCCTGGAAAAAAGACATGGACAAGAACTAATAATAAAGCACTAAATACTAACAAGGAGATTGAAGATCTAAAGAGCATTTCATCCAAAATGATCAGTTGGAACTAGAAGCGGTCGAGCTCCTGAATAAATTTTCTTAATTCTATTTCTACTAGTCTTTCTGTGTCAGTTTTTTGGTTTTTTGTTGAGCTCTATTGTTGTGTTGAATCTGTCTCTATATGTGCCATCTATCTATTTTGATGACTCTAGTTCATAGTTTAGTTTTTGACATTCTTTAAAGCCTATCTTTTTTTATGCTCGTGTAAAGGGTTTTGAGTCCTTTCAAAACCTATTTTTACTTAATCAAAACTTTATGATACATCTGAAATAATTATTTTAATTGATTTGAATTGTATCCTTTCCTAAATTTTCAACAACAGCCATCTCTCAAAAATACTAAACAACTTGCAAAGATGGATCTATAATAGGACTATGATGAGATCTTGAACTATGTAGAATGACACAAAATATGTAAGGATATTTCATGCCTACAAAAGAAAAGAAGAAGAATGGTTTGAAGCTAAACATTTATTCAAAAGAAAAAATCATATCAAAATTAACTTTAATAGAAAAATAATGAAAGTAAATGTATGATTTTCTCATGTTGATTATAGGTACAATGTGTTGGAACCAAAAATTGTATGTTGTCAAACCCTAAAGGTATGCCAAGCCTTATGCTCATGTTAAAAAATGAATCTTGGCCAAAAAATGAGATTGATTAAAATAATAAAAAATCCCCTACACTTCTAGTTCTTTTAGACAAAAAATTATGTACCTTCAATGTGATTAAGAAGATTATAATTTTGATTCACTTGTATCTCCTTCATTCTATCCCTCACTAACATAAGATGAAAAATATGAAACTAAAGTAAATCCTAGCTCCTGCACCTAATCCTACAACTTGAAATGAAATGAGTTTTTGAATGGAATGAGTTTGTGCTATTAAGAAAATAATATGATCAGTGCCTTCCCTCTATTAGGAAATGGATTCAATCTCCTACTTCTTCAATCATTTTTCATCACTCCATCAGATAATTTTTATATGAAATAGAGTAAATCCTATCTCCTACACCTACTCCTACAACTTGAAATGAAATGATTTTTTGAATGGAATAAGTTTATTCTATTAAGATAAGAATATAATCAGTGCCTTTACTATATAGGGAAATCGATTCAATCTCCTACTTCTTCAATGGTTATGAATCACTTCTTCAAACAATTTTTATACTCACACCTATGAATCTGTCAACTATTTGATTCCTAGTTCTTTATGATTTATTTTACTATACGAATGATTCAAATTATCTCTCCTTGAGAGGTGTAAGAAATCCTTCATTCAAATATATGGTAATATCTTTGATCCAGTGTAGGATATCCTTGATATATAAATAGATACAATAAACTAAACACAAAATATTGGAAAATCCAAGCAGTCCCTAGTTACTTTAACTAGAATAACAAGTAAAACCAAAATTGCAAAGAATTTGATTTTATTTATTATATAGTATAGAAAAGGAAATATTATACATGATTCATTTCATAATGATATATTACAATTCCCCCCCCCCCCCCCCCCTTGATGATTCTAGTCTTCATTTCCTTTTATCCGCCAAGGAAGTGACAAGCGTCGGGCCATGACTTTATAAAAAATATTTTCTAGGATAATATGAAAAGACATGACTATTAGTCTCTTCACTATTACAACTTCTAATATTTGATTTACATTTTGGTAAAAAGAGAAAACAATAAATTATTATTCTAGTAACACTCTCATGAAAATTATTTCACTTCAAACATTATGTATTCTCTCATTCACCATTTTCAAATTATTAGTTTAAAATAATCTCCCCTTATGAAATCCAGTTACATACTCACCCTTTCAGTACATCATGTAAAACATTTTTATTGTGGTGAAATAGTTTTCCCTATATAATACTCCCTCATAACCTTATCATACTAACATAAAGTATTATCTTTTATGTTAAATTTATTTCACACAAACTATAGGAATGTGATGAGAAAATTAGTATGGTAAGGTTACGAGGGAGTATTATATAGGGAAAACCATTTCACCTATAATGCCCAAAATTTTGGGACAAAACACAACCAACAAATTTTTTTTTTTAAAGGTTATAAGTTCCACGTTCACGATGCGGGACAAAAGTGCTAATGACGAGGTCCAAAAGCGACAAGAGGTCAAACCTCAACAAAGTTGTTTTCCAAAGGATGCTAGATGAAATTCAATATAATCGAAGTTCGTTAATCATCTTGACGATCAATTTCGTCAAACGTTAATCTATTAATCCTTTAGATTATCTAAGAGGAATAGAATGTTTATTGTTAACGTTATTCTTTAAATAGGTTAACCATTTCCAATTATGTAAATTTCAAGACCAATTTGATTATGAAAATTAAATTGAAAGCTAATGAAAAATATTGAATATAAATTTCAATAGTCATCTATACCGATTTCCGTTCAAAATGAGTACATATTAATTCAATTAATGATTACATTATACCAATTAATCAATGTACCTTTTAACTAATTAATAAATCTAAAGGAAACATTATTTAATGATATATATTCAAAGATTAAAACTAAATTATATATATGAAATTAATTATAATATATTAATTAATTAATATAATTATTAATTAGTTAATATATTATAATATATTAATTAACATTATATACGTGTCATAAATTTAGTAATATGATATCATATATAAATAGCAAAATAAATATTTAAAACATTGCTAAATAACATCTAACTTGATGAAGGGTGCTCCCCTTAATACCACAAACACATAACAGAAATAGAGAAACAACAACAATATGCAAGAACAGAAAATTGGCTTCTTATTATCTCCACAAATGTGGAATTACAAACTTTCAGAATTAGAACATGCAAAGCCACATGGGCATTCCCTTACAATATTCTGTAGGACAAAGCCTCGAACTATTACCCAGATCTACTGCCCAGAACTATTCTGAACTGCCTAAGACAATAATACAGCCTTCCTTATATAGGCAATTATCCACCGCCCGGGAAGGTTCCAGAATTTTAGCCAATAAGGCCGACCGAACTTAGAATTATTTTATTTTACATTTTATTACATCATAGTCGGCTCAAGATAACCTTTGAAACCCGAACAGAAATTTTGAAGAAAATTATTTTTCGCCATTTCAGGTGGCCCAACTTTCGAAGACCATAAGTCATCACCCGTTGACCCGCTCGGCTATTATAACCCCATTTCAGAAACGCCACGAAGCGCTCTACAGGCTTGACTGGCGCAAGCGCTTGTCACCCAAATTTTCGACCTCATCCGGGGCCTCTAAAGCCTTCAAAACTGAGTTCGAAGTTTCTGTACCCTGCTGCCAATACCGAAAATCTTCAATATCTTCCAATATACACTTGATCTGGCAATGAAACTTTACTGGCAGACTTATATGACCAAAATGAACCTCCAAGAAAGAAATCAGATCATTCTGAGCACATACGAAAATTACCAAAAATAGTAACTTTCCATAAATAGCAGCTCTGCACAAAATAACCCTTATTGAATATAAAAACATAAATATTTTTGGGTGATGCAAGATTGCTCTTACACCCAGGATGCTCCTGCATCAGACACCCGAGGTAATTTGAGAAGTGACCCTGTCACGACTCAGGTGTGTAGAGGAAAACCAAGACGATTAACCTCCTCCTTTGTTAGCCATGATGAATCTTCAACAGGTCGTCCTTTCCACTTGACCAGATATTCTTCATATGTCCTGTTCCTTGTGCTTCTGCCAACATGACTGTCCAGTATATCTTCGATCTCCTTAGTGTCTAAACTAGTTGCTGGAATACTCCACTGTGCTGCTGTGATCTCATCTTCAACACCTCCTTCATGATACTCTGTCAGATCTGAAATGTTAAACACTGGTGAAATATTTAGCTCAGTAGGCAATTCTACCTCATATGCGTTTCCTGAATCATGTTTCTTCAATATCCTGCATGGTCCAAACTTCTTCATTTTTAGCTTGTTATATGTACCAACTGGAAATCGCTCCTTCCGCAAATGAACCATGACTTCATCACCAACCTGAAATTCCTTATGCCTCCTTTTCTCATCTGCCTTAGCCTTATACTGTGCGTTCATCTTGGTAATATGCTTCCTCACCTCCTCATGGATGTTCTTCAAGTGTTCTGCAAAATCTTCAGCTTCAGCACTACTTATTTCTCCTTTATCTATCTTCCTCAATTCAGATGCATTTCTTGGACTACTTCCATATACAATCTGGAATGGTGATTTACCAGTGCTCCTGTTGATAGAATTATTGTATGCAAATTCTGCCTGTGGTAAAATCAAATCCCATCCCGTTGGCTTATCTCCAACCAAACATCTCAGCAAATTTCCCAAACTCCTATTCACCACCTCTGTCTGTCCATCAGTCTGTGGATGATGTGATGAACTGAACTTCAAATCTGTCTTCAACTTCTTCCACAATGTACGCCAGAAATATCCAACAAACTTAGTGTCCCGATCTGAAACTATGGTCTTTGGCAAACCATGAAGTCTCACTACTTCTCTGAAAAACAATTCTGCTACATGAACAGCATCATTAGTCTTCTTGCAGGGAATGAAATGTGCCATCTTTGAAAATTTGTCAACCACTACAAAAATTGAATCATGTCCCCGCTGTGTCCTCGGTAAACCAAGAACAAAGTCCATGCTGATATCCTCCCAAGGCTTCTCTGGTACAGGTAATGGCTGATACAACCCTGTATTCTGCTTCACTCCTTTCGCCATCTGACATACTCTGCAACTCTGTACAAACTTCTTCACATCTTGCTGCAATTGTGGCCAATAATAATTCTCACCAACCAAAGCAACGGTTTTATCACGACCAAAATGTCCAGCCAATCCTCCACTATGCTTCTCCTTGATGAGATTCTCCCTCATAGAACTTCGTGGAATGCACAACTGACTTCCTCTGAATAGCATATCATCCTAGATGATGAAATCCAACCATTTTGTCCTGTCTAGAGTAACAGGTTCTGTACAAGCTTTCCAAGCTTCACCAAAATCAGGATCCTCTGGATACAAATTCTTGAGTTCCTTGAACCCAACCACTTCAATCTGCATTTCTGTCAGCAATAGTTGCCTTCTGCTAAGAGCATCTGCAACCCTATTAGACTTTCCACTCCTGTGTTTCAAAACAAATGTATAACTCTGCAAAAACTCAACCCATTTCAAATGCCTTTGATTCAATTTTCCTTGACTATTCAAATATTGCAAAGCTTGATGATCAGTATACAAAACAAACTCCTTAGGAAGCAGATAGTGTCTCCACTTCTTTAATGCCTGAACTATAGCATAAAATTCCTGATCATAAACAGAATATTTCCTCTTGGCATCATTTAACTTCTCACTGAAATAAGCAACAGGTTTACCTTCTTGTCTCATAACAGCTCCTATTGCAGTACCACTAGCATCACAATCTACTTGAAACACCTTATTAAAATCTGGAAGTGCTAAAACAGGTTATTCTGTAACTTTTTGTTTCAATAATTGAAAACTCTTTTCTGCCCCATTAGTCCACTTAAACTCTTTTCTATCCCCTCTCATTGTTTCAGTCAAGGGTCCACAAATACTGCTAAAATTTCGGATAAACTTTCTGTAAAAGCTAGCCAAACCATGAAAAGATCTTACCTCAGTAGCACTCCTTGGAGTAGGCCATTCAAGGATAGCTTGTACCTTCTCTGGGTCCAATTTTAGACCTTCTGCTGAAACTACAAATCCCAAATACACTAACTCTTTCTTCACAAAACTGCACTTCTTCAAATTAATCAACAATTTCTCTTCTCTCAGCTTCTCAAATACCATACGAATATGCATCATATGCTCATCCAATGTCTTACTAAAGATCAAAATATCATCTAGGTAAACAATGACAAACTTACCCAGAAATTCCTTCAGAACCTCATTCATGAGCCGCATGAAAGTGCTCGGTGCATTGGTTAGCCCAAAAGGCATGACTAACCACTCATACAGTCCTTCCTTTGTCTTGAAGGCAGTCTTCCATTCATCTCCTTCTCTGATCTGAATCTGATGATATCCACTTTTTAGATCTATCTTTGAAAAATACACAGCTCCACTCAAACAGTCCATAATATCATCCATTCGTGGCAATGGAAACCTGTACTTGATTGTGATCTTGTTTATTGCCCTAGAATCTGTACACATCCTCCATTCTCCATTCTTCTTTGGTGCTAATACCGCTGGTACAGCACAGGGACTCAGACTCTCACGGATCAATCCTTTCTGTAACAGTTCATGTACTTGTCTGTTCAACTCCTCACTTTCTGCAGGTGTCATTCTATGTGCTGCCTTATTCGGCAAACTCGCTCCTGGGATCAAGTCCATCTGATGACTGATCTTCCTGACTGGTGGTAATCCATTAGGCACGTTATCGGATACAATATCCTGAAACTCATTCAACAAATCTGCAACTTCTACAGGAACATCTTCTACTTCCTCTTTACCAGCTTTTGGAATTAAAGCAAAACATACATGCTCATGCCTCATACCATCTAGGAATTTCCTTCCATCAACAAATGTTATTCTTGCATTACCACATACCTTTTCTTCGGTCTACTTCAATGGCTTTAGCTTATGTCGCACTCCATCCTTTGTCAGGGAATAGGTATTCGCACGACCATCGTGTACAGCACATCTGTCAAACTGCCACGGTCTACCCAATAACATATGACATGCATCCATAGAGATGATATCACATAGTACCTCATCTTGGTACCCGCCGATCTTGAACTTTACCAGGCACTGTTCACTGACCATGACCTTGTGGTCATCCTGCACCCAGGCAATCCGATATGGATGTGGGTGTTTCTGTCTCTTGAGCTTCAACTTTGTCACCATCTCTTCTGACACCAGATTGTCAGTGCTTCCACTATCGATAATCACATCACAGCATTTACCCTCGCACTTGCATCTAGTGCGAAACAGGCTCCTCCTCTGTTCAGGTTCATTCTCACCACTCAGCAAGACTCTTCTGTTAATTAGCGTTTCTCCTCTTTCAGCATCTTCAGAATTTGATGATCTAGCATCTTCATCGACATGTGCAACTCTGGCCTGGCCTTCATTTCTCCTGTCTGTTCTGCCTTGGCGCTGAGGACATTCAAATGCCCTATGACCTTCTTCTCCACAGTGAAAACATGTTCCACGGAAGCCACCTCTTCCAGATCCTTGTCCTCTTCCTCTTCCTCTCTGATCTCTATTATTCTGATCCTAGAAGCGATTGGAATTATTTCCTCGCTGATTTTGACTGCTACTGGCCTCATCCTTCTTTTTCAGATCTTCATTTCGGCCACCATATGACCGTCCACCAGATCGTCCACCGCGACCTCTTCCGTTTTGTCTGCTCTCAAACTTCTTGTTCAGCTTTTCCTCCACTTTTAGGGTAAACTGGTATGCCTCTTCAATACTATTCATTCGAACCAGATTCAGCTCCTCCTGAATGCTTGGCCTTAACCCATTAAGGTATCGGGCAACTTTCTCCTTATCAGCTTCTGCATGGCCTGTTCTGATGAGAAGTCGATAGAACTCCTCTGTGTATTCCTGAACAGATCTTCCTGCTTGCTTCAAACTCTGCATTTTCTTCAGTAGGTCAAGCTCATAATCAACAGGAATGAACTGTCGCTTCAATTTATCCACCATCCGATCCCATCTCGTGATTTTCTCCTTTCCCCTTCTATTTCGCTCCAACTGAATCTCTTGCCACCATATCTTCGCATGACCTTTCAGTCTGGCCTTCGCAAATTTGACCCTATCAGGATCCTCAACATCTTCATACTCAAAATATTCTTCACATTCATTGATCCAGTCGATCAATTCCTCTGGGTTAAGATTTCCAGAAAATGTAGGAACCTCAATCTTAGGCCTTTTCCCAATTTTGGAAATCGCCCGAAAAAGTCTTTCTTCCTCCTGGTTCACAATTTCAATTTCTCCTTCTTGATATTCTTCTTCGGCTTCATCCTCGCTTTCGTCTCTGACATTAAGATTCATTCCTCTGCGAATCTCTTCTTGCAATGCTCGCACTTGTCTCTGCAGCTCTCTAACCTCAGGTGTCACAGCACCAGGTCTTCCGCCATGTTCTCTTCGTGGAGGCATTTTCGCGATGCGCACTGAAACCCTAACCACGGTCCTGGTGCAAACTGCCTCATAGTCGGTGATCTGTTTACACACTCAAGAACTCCTGCTCTGATACCACCTGATGAAGGGTGCTCCCCTTAATACCACAAACACATAACAGAAATAGAGAAACAACAACAATATGCAAGAACAGCAAATTGGCTTCTTATTATCTCCACAAATGTGGAATTACAAACTTTCAGAATTACAATATGCAAAGCCACATGGGCATTCCCTTACAATATTCTGTAGGACAAAGCCTCGAACTATTACCCAGATCTACTACCCCAGAACTATTCTGAACTGCCTGAGACAATAATACAGCCTTCCTTATATAGGCAATTATCCACCGCCTGGGAAGGTTCCAGAATTTTAGCCAATAAGGCCGACCAAACTTAGAATTATTTTATTTTACATTTTATTACATCATAGTCGGCTCAAGATAACGTTTGAAACCCGAACAGAAATTTTGAAGAAAATTATTTTTCGCCATTTCAGGTGGCCCAACTTCCGAAGACCATAAGTCATCACCCGTTGACCCGCTCGGCTATTATAACCCCATTTCGGAAATGCCACGAAGCGCTCTACAGGCTTGATTGGCGCAAGCAGTCGTCACCCAAATTTTCGACCTCATCCGGGGCCTCTAAAGCCTTCAAAACTGAGTTCGAAGTTTCTGTACCCTGCTGCCAATACCGAAAATCTTCAATATCTTCCAATATACACTTGATCTGGCAATGAAACTTTACTGGCAGACTTATATGACCAAAATGAACCTCCAAGAAAGAAATCAGATCATTCTGAGCACATACGAAAATTACCAAAAATAGTAACTTTCCATAAATAGCAGCTCTGCACAAAATAACCCTTATTGAATATAAAAACATAAATATTTTTGGGTGATGCAAGATTGCTCTTACACCCAGGATGCTCCTGCATCATAACTATTATTATTAACATGACATTAATATCAAATTAACTTAATTAAGTAACATCCTAAACTAACTTAACTAAAATACTAACTAACCCATTAATCTAAACATCCTACTAAACTAACTACCTACTAACTTGCTCTAACCTACTCTAAACATCCTATAAACCCATCACATCTTCCTACTCTCCACTTTTCAACACAAAGGACAAGGGAGGGGTACGCATAGAGAGGTGAGTGAAGGCAAAATTTAATTCAAGTTTTAATGCCCATCCCCAAGACCTGCGCCCAACTTGCGCATGGGGAAGTGGGAGTCATGAAAAGGAAGTGGAATGTGGGTCCCACTCCTTTTTCATGACATGGGAAAGTACCCAAACAAATTTTAAGTTAATGCTAAGCATGGACATGCCAAAGACCTGCGTGAGTTTATGAAGTCAAAAGGTAATGTCATGAAGAAAAAGTTTGATGATGTGTCACACAAGGACACTATCTTGACCAATCAAAAGGTTTGTATTTAAAACAAAGACTAGACATCCCTCCACATGCGCCTAGATAAGGGGAAGATAATAATGGAGTAAGGGGGTGGCGAAAGTAGTTTATATTTTATTAGTTTATTACATATTAAGGTGGCAAGAATATTATATTAAAATGACTGTGGTAAGAGATTGTATGGGAATTCTTTTCCCATACAATTTCTAGAGAGTTGAAAGCCAACTTTTCTTTGAAAATGAATTCTCCTATGTATGAGAACATTATTAATTTCCTTCACAACTATGAGTAGTATATCATCATCATTTAATTAGTCTCCTTAATGAATAAGGAAGTCTATAGTCTTAAAATTGATAGTGTATCAATAAGAATTAAATATAGTTTGATTGCAAATCAATTGAGATATCAACATAAAAACTAATTTGTTCATTTCTTCATAGTTGTTTCATTACAATTTGTAGGACTAAAAGAGTGATATGAATCATATATAGAGATTATTTTCAACGATCATGACAATTAAATCATCTTATATGATACTACGATATTCTTATATCAACCCAAATATGGAATCATAATGAATTTGTTACAATATTTAATCTATCAATGTTGATAACTCATTTGCAAAAAGAGAGTATTTTCCAATTATCGTGAGAGAGAGAGAGATTCTTTATAATATATGCAAGGAATCATCATAAATAATATGAAATTTCACTCCAAACATTTACATAAACATCAAATAAGATTGCACCTTCATAGTTACTATAAAGCATTGCAAATTGCTAATGCCACACAATGGGAGATTAAATAAATAACAGTCTCCCATCTTTTTTCATCTTCACAATAGCTCCAAGTAAAAAGCATTACAATCTCTTTTACAACAATAGAAGTCTAAATACAAAGAGAGATTTCACAAAGGAATAAACGGGTTGTCTTCTCACAACCACCCAAAAGATGAAAACCTCCATGATAGCTCCTCTTTGAGCTTCCACAAATCTGCAAATATATACAAGGCAAGGGAACGACCATGGGAGCTCACCTCCCATCCTAGGCCTCTCATGAGGCCACCCCCAAGCTTGGGGAAACCACAAAGAATAGGATACATACTCAAACAATAGCACTCACATGAAATCAAACCAAGAGATCCCAAAATCCCTCAAGGATAAAACATAGGATCGAATCCGATGCTTTAATGGGGTGAGAGTGGGAAAAACTCATGGAGAAGCCAATGCCATAATAAGGCCACACATGGACCACAATAAACAATGTCAAGGGCCACACATGGACCTCCATAACAATGTATCACATATCAATGGCACACAAGGCCAAATCCCTCCTTATGCCCCCAAAAATTGCCCCTTGGGCTTCAAATGCAAAGGCTACTTGGGGACAACACACCCAAGCTTATCCTAACCCACACATGGAGGAGACTCTGCACATAGAGTTGCCTCCATTCCCACACCCCCTCTTGGTTGTTCTTCCCTCCCAAGGGTGAACGAGCCAAGAGTAAACAACCCAAAACACCATCACAAAAGAAAATACAAATGTCATTTCATGCTCTCACCATGACCAACCATGGGGAGCTAAAACACTTAACAAAAATTACAACTACAGGATTCATCTACAACAAAATGAGAGAGATGAAGAGCAAGATCCTCCAACCTATGATCCAATGCAAAATGATGAAGTTTTGAGCCTTCTCCTTCTTCTATCCCTAGCTTTCTCCTTCTCCAAGTTTAGTGGTCTCTAAAGGTAGAGAGTGGGTGAACAACCCCAACCCCTCTAAAAGTTCTACTAAAAAGGGACCCCAAACCAACTCTCCACAACCCTCATTAAGATGGTCCTAGGAAGTACTTCTGGGTCCATGATGCAAGTTGCAATTTCGTTCAAGATTAAATGGGCACTATTGGAGGGGACAAAAGGTCAAAATATGGCTTCTCCCATGCTAAAATTACCCCTAACCTATGGGTACAAGGAATGGGCTACCTAAAAATGCATGAAACTACCCCCTAGGGTCCCATTTAACCCTCCAAAAACCATGGTTCAGTTTATGCACGAAAATGTAAGGTATGACTTCACTTAGGGGTCCTAAGACAAGAGGATGCACTTAGAATACCCCCTCGAGGAAGCTTCTAGGAATTTCTCTCTCACTCCAATCACACGAGATACCTTAGTTAACAAATAACTCTAGTGTCAAGTGACACTCACATAATTAACATCACAATTAAGGTATGTCCAACATATTACAACACTTAACAACCCTACACATACATTCACATTACGGTTACAAAATAAAACACTTCACAACGAGGCCCTAGTCTCTTCATTAGACGGGGCCTTGGCTTTACTGATAGCACAAGCATTCAATGTGGTTTCCCCGAATGTTTCCATGGTCCTTCCACCTGCAAAACCTAAATGCAGCATCAGTAATTCAAGGAAGAAACTAATATAATTAAATATACAAATACAACATCCCTACAATAATCCCAATCCAACTGCATATGATCATATAGGGTACAATAATCAAATCCATACACTTTCAATTGCATAATTCAATTTCATAATTCAATTGCATTTCTAATGCATACTAATCTCGTAATTCAATTGAAATCATGATCATCAATAATCTAACACCTTCATAAGGTAATCATCAATTACTCATAATTCATAATTCAATGCATATGTCTAGTCACTTTCATATAGTGCATAATTCAAATGCATATAATTTTATACACACAAGTTATTATTTCTACTACATAATCAAAGTCACATAAAGTACAGTGCCCTCATATAGATCATAATCCAAATGCAGGCTTGCAAACATATGGAATACATTCATTATTTCAATTCAATTCAATAATTCGATTGCATAACTCCATAGTACTCCTAATCCAAAAGATTCTCAATTTTCCTTAGCATGATATTTAAGATAGGTCGATGGTTCAACATCGGTAAGGGGTAACCATATCCGTCGGGTCCTATAAAATTCTTATCACAAGTATGATTAAATTTCCTAATCTAGGAAAACAAAATGCAGAATAATCCTATTAGTCTAGGATCTAACAAATCCTTGTTCAGTGTTCTAAAAATATCGCCAAAACATCACTATGGTATAGCCATATAATACATCATCAAAGCATTACTCAATGGAACCTTAATAGTCTTGCTAGATCTGTGATCCGCAGGGTAGCATACTACATCCAAGATTCACTTACACAATTAATAACCTAGAGATATCTCCTCTGTCATAGCGATAATTAATTGATAGGTACTGATATGAAGGTACAATATATAGGTCTATCCCGGGGTACAATTTTGTTAGGGTTTTACCAATCATCCAGATACTACAAAACCCCTTAATCCTTCGACATTGAAGTGTCGAGGAAAAGGTGGAAATGGGGTGGGCCTTACATCACCACAATAAAAATGTTTTACATGATGTACTGAAAGGGTGAGTATGTAACTAGATTTCATAAGGGGGGATTATTTTAAACTAACAATGTGAAAATGGTGAATGAGAGAATACATAGTGTTTGAAGTGAAATAATTTTCATGAGAGTGTTACCGGAATAATAATTTATTGTTTTCTCTTTTTACCAAAATGTAAATCAAATATTAGAAGTTGTAATAGTGAAGAGACAAATAGTCATGTCTTTTCATATTATCCTAGAAAACAATTTTTATAAAGTCATGGCCTAACGCTTGTCACTTCCTTGGCTAATAAAAGGAAATGAAGACTAGAAACATTAAGGAGGGGGAATTGAAATATATCATTATGAAATGAATCATGTGTAATATTTTCTTTTCTCTACTATATAATAAATAAAATCAAATTCTTTGCAATTTTGGTTTCACTTGTTATTCTAGTTAAAGTAACTAGGGATATAGTGTGGCCGGGAATGGAGAGAATAAGAAATCTAGGGCCTCTGAGAAATCTTCCTCGACATCCATAGCCTTGGAGAGATCAACATCTCAACAACCATAGGCATTCAAGGAATGACCTTACATTTTGAGAGGATGGGTTTCAGGAATTCAAATTTTAGGGGGGGGGACTTGAGACATGGCCTTTGAGACAGGATTCTAAAGACAAATTCTATAAGGAACAAACACACCAGCACAAAGAAGCAGGTGAAGCCCACAAAAATTCAAATTTTCACCAAATTCATAATAAATGGTCATTTTTGGAACTTTCAAAGTTTGGGTTAAGTGAAAGGAGTCAAAGGATTTCTCCCATTAATCCTAATCTCATTCCAATCTTTCCAACCACCCCTCTGGGAAGACCGTTCATACCTCCTCTCTCCAAAAAATCTTGGACAGGAATTCATTGGGTAATCCATAGAAGAAGAAATGAACTACTCAAATAAAACAAGATCCCAATAATTTCTAAGAGAGGCAAGGGGGCCCCCAAAGTTCCTTCCAAAAAATGGAAACTGATTCAGGAAAACTGTCAGATGCAAAATCTTTCCACAAATATTCAAACTCTCTCCACAAATCTAAATCTAGAGGGGGCTTGGAGTGACTTTTCAATTCAAGATAGCTCTCCTTAGCCTTCAGTTAATGAGGATATTTTAGTAAGAGAACAGGTACCTTCTATCATTTTCTCTGATGAAACACTAAAACAAAGGAATATCTTCCTCTTATAGCATGCAGTGATTTGTAAATTTTGGAATGCTAACCTATCTGACACCGAGTTCAATACATGGGCTTTTGTAAATTGTCTCACCATCACATGGATTGATACTCTAGATAATGAATTAGGGTATTTCTTAGTCACATTCCAAGATAAGTCCAGCAGAGAAAGGATTTTCAAAAGGAAGGGATGGTTCTACAAAAATACTAGCCTCCACATGCAACAATGGAGTCCAAATTTTGATAGCGCAAAAAATGTCATCAAGTTCACTCCTATGTGGATCACTCTACAAAATATTCCCATGGAATATAGGGACAAAGACATTATACAAATCATAGCTAACAAACTAGGAATCTATCACAGTCATCACTCTAATAGGACCACGGCTTCCACCATGATATGCTTTCTCACGAGTCTTGAAAAAGAGCTTCCTAAATCTATTAAAATCATATCAAAATATGGAACTTGGATTTAGATCATTTCATATGATCCCTAAAAGTATCCACTTCCAGAGAAGGGTAGTCTGGGAGAGGCAAATCTAGCAACTCAGGATATGCTCCCAATGCGAAATACTAATCATCAGTCATCTTCATCAGATCTTCTCCTAGAGGCTAAAGAGCGGGCTTCTATGGTCTGTAACACAAGTCTATAGGGCCCAGATAGGTTTCAAAAAGTCTAAAACTGTTTCTATTCCTTTTATGTTGTAATATTAAAAAGGTTGTGAGCCATCAATATTATCCTCACATATATCTTTTACCATCAACTTCTGTGAAGTCAGAAAACCACCTAGCTAGTGAACCAGTTTTGACATCAGTTGATACCTGGCAACCACCTAAGGCAAGGTCTAGGCAAAGTACATTCTCCTCAGATAGATGCATTCTGCCAAACCCAAGATCTCTAAAAGTGGTATTTGGGAACAGATGGTTAGCAAAAACTCTAATCCATTTCCTTTAGATAATTCCTTTATTAAATATGTCCCTAGATTCAACTACAAGATCATGGAATAATTAATCTCATTGGATTATGGAATTCCAATTGGAAATGATAGAGAAAATTATAGATTAAGTGCTTCGGGAAGATGCAACATTCAGCCCAAATAAGGAAGGGAAGTCCTTAAATGAGATGCTTCCAAACACTATTTTAACACCAATAGTAGAGGATGATATTCTCAAAATATAGTTATGTGATCTGAAGGTCTCAGAAAAGGCTAAAGCCTCTCCTTGCCCCTTAACAACATCACAAAGGTCTCAGAATTCACAAACTCCAGATATATATTCCTCTAATACAAACTTCGGGTGTAAGAAGTCTTCCAGGCTTAGAAACAAAGAACAAAAAGACTTGAAGAAATCCTCTCCACCTAACCAAGGAAAACTTTCAAAAAGAAATAAAATCAAAGGAGGCATTATCTCGCTCAAACCTTTGAAACACAAAGCTCAAGTTAGGTGTTCAAAGATTTCTCTATAGATCAATCAAAGCCCATTCAATCAGAGTTAGAGACCTTGATTTCTCCAAGATTACAGGAAGTGTATGATCTCTTTGGCAGCACGGCTAAAGAGTATCCCTCGGATAATTCTCATCCATCCTCCTTCGTAGAAATACATCTAGAAGAATATTATGTGGAAGAGTAAGAGAAACTAATTGATATAGAAGATCCAACAGGTTTCAGTGAAATCAGAGAGAAAGTTCCTTTGGATATTCCTATGGAAATTGGATCAGATGGCTCCTCTAGCTCTGTACTACATAAGGTCGTCAATAATTTAGGTATCCAAAAATCAATACATAACAGTGCATTGGACTATGGGGTGATTAAGAAAAAAGGGAGAGGAAGAAAATCCTTAGCTATCCTTAGAGAGGAAGATGGGGACGATTGTCATCAAACTAAAATCATAGCATACCTAAATGTAGGGAAGGGGAATTTCCTTCCCAAGTTACAAGGATAATCATATCATGGAATGTTAGGGGATTCAATGCCCCTAACAAGTAGTGGGTGGTGAAACGCTACATAATAACAACCAAATATGAGGTTGTTCTGCTTCAAGAAATAAAAATGAGCAAGGACCAATTATCCAATTTCACATTGACTCTAGGACATTGAAAAGCTATGGGAGTTGAGGTGATTGGATCCTCAGGGGGGATTGCGATCTTATGGAATGCAAGGCTTTCTTCCTACATTCATTCAGAGAGTAGTTCAAACTTGATTGGGGGTAAAATTGCAAGCACTCAATCAAATCTTACTGATGTCACATATGATCTCTACTCTCAGATTCGCAACCTTGCTTCATGCTCATAACAATAATCCACGTCACTTTTAGAAAAGCACTCTATACTTATACAAAAACTTCTATCCAGACGGCTTCACAAATACCATACAAAACATAGTAATTAATTGTGTAAAGGTTAAGTATGAAGTTGGCGATCATATATCACCAAAGAGTCAGCAATATACTTGATTCACCTGACTTATCATGCTACCATACCAAGTAACCTTACCACAATCACCGCAACTGCTCATATGCCCTGTTATACTGATTTTACTATCTTCACATACCTTCTGAACATTGTATCTTACTTATCTAATCACCAAAACTTATGCACTCTTAACTAAACCATGTATTCATCCCAAAATACCTTCAGTTAGCTTCACAAGCCATAATACCTTATATATCTTCATCGATGACCAAAATTGTAGCACTATTCCCTGCTATCATGATTCTGGACTTAGTCATTTTCATGATTGAGACTCCAGTGGAAAACTTCTCAGTATGTGATCACTCCAACATAAGTTTTGCCATAAATGACAACCCTCAAGTGATCCCTAGTGCTCCAAAACATCACTTTTCAACAATCTCTCCCTTTGGCATTGATGGCAACACTTAGAAAAATGACTAAGTGTCACAATACAACTCTCTTCTTTTCTTTTTCTCTTTTCTACTTTTTGTTTTGTTTTACACATCTTTTATTTTCTTCTCTACATATTACTCTCTCATATCTCTTTCTCTTCCTCATTTTTCTTTCTCTTCCTCTCCCTTTGACATCAATGGAAAAGGTACATTCAAAATTGCAAAACTTAAGCACAAAATATTTAGTGCTTACTTACCATATTTAAGACATCTTGGAAAGAGTTTTCCAAGGTCTTCACTTCCTCAGCCCATGAATTTATTATAAGCTCACTGACATGGATTAATCCATTCAATGCATATGATGTTGTCTTCACTTCTTTAAGCTCTGTAAGTGTAGACACAGTCATTGAGCCTTCAACCTTTTCTATCTCCAAAAGATGTGACTCAAGCATTGTAAGCTTAGGGGTCAGTAGGCTTCTTAATAAGCCAAATATATCTACAACTCTCCCTTTCTCTATTTCCAGTACCCCTATCTTATCCAATAGCCTGGATGTCTCTGTATTCATTTCCCCCACATTTTGTGAAGATGATTCACAACTATCCATAAGACTGTCAAGGGTAGCCCTATCCTTGGCTATGATCTCCTCAATGTTCTTTATATGTTTGTAAGGATTTATGCAGTAACTGTATATTTTCATGCCTTGTGCTACACAACTCTTGGCCTTAAGAGCAGTAGCCTTGAGAATGTTTAGTCCCATGAAATGGACTGGCAGACTTATCTCAAATTATTTTCCAAAAATTTCTCATCCTCAAGTCTTTTGCAATCTTTAGCAATGAATCAAAGTGATTATCAAAGCTAGCTAATACTATACAAAGGTTCTTAGCTTCATCCTTCCCTTGAAAGATAACTGGTGAGGGGACTAGCTTGTTCACTATTTCTATAGCCCTAGCCATGACCTTAACTCTTTTTTCACATTTCTGAACTGATCTTTCTTTAGCTTTAGTAAAATTCATAAATGATAGCCTCATTAGCTCATCCTCATCCATACTGTCCACATCAGAATTTATTGGTTTGGCCATACTTTCCAACAATAAGGAGGTGTCCAAACTAACCTCGACAACTTTTTCTGATTTGGTCTGTTCTACCTTCTTTTCCTTCATCTAAATTTTTTTCTCCTGTACTTTTTCTTCTTGTTTCTCTTTTGATTTCTCTTTCTTTATCTTCTTTTGATCTCCAACTTCCATCGCACTAACCACATTATCCAAAAATGGATCATTAACATCCTATGAAGTGTCAAGGGTCACATGCACACCAGTGACAAAGAAATCTGGTTGCATGCTATCTTGAGCACTTTCATCCACTATCTTGGAACTTTCTCCTAAACCCAAAGATATAGGCTTAGTAGCCTTGGGAGGTGAGGTCTTCTTTGGCATATCATACATTATAACTTGATCTAATACCTTTTGGGTGTCCTCAATCACCTCATCATATTTCCTAGCCATGATTTTTACTAGTATGGCCTTTGTTCTCAACAGAGGTTTTAATGCATTTATTATCCTCTCCCTTTCTTGTATTGAGACAATAGGTAACATGTCCTCAATAGCTTTCTTTCTTATGTTTTCATCTTTGACTGTGCCAACTACTTCCTGATTTCTAGTTTCTTATATAG
Source organism: Chamaecyparis obtusa (assembly GCA_027943335.1). NCBI lineage: Eukaryota > Viridiplantae > Streptophyta > Pinopsida > Cupressales > Cupressaceae > Chamaecyparis > Chamaecyparis obtusa. The sequence continues at coordinate 1,185,813 of BSBK01005098.1, read as the reverse complement.
TTCTTTAGGGATACTCCCTTCAATCTCTAATAGATTTTTCTTGAAAAGTAAGAGATAATAAATGATAGTATCTTCAATGAGTGACTAATTTTCAGAGTCATATCTCTCATAGTACCTATCCATTTTTATCAGGTTTCCATCTTTAATCACTCTTTTCTGTAGTGACTTAAGATCAGGTTTCCACATGGTTCGTGTATCTTTTGGTGCTACTTTTTCCTCTTCTTTCTCAGGAACCTTTTCCTCTTTATTCTTCCTTTTCACTTCTACTTCTTTCTCCTTAGGACTGTCCTGCTTGCTAGACCTTGTAGTTCTTCTAGAAATTATTGCAGGCATAGCTTCTTGTACTGCCTCCTCTTGTGAAACTGATAAGTCTACAATATCAATAGTAGGAGTTACTGTCTTTTCTTCTTTAGAAGGAACAAAGGTGTCAATGGCCATGCTTTAAGATGCTTCTATCTTATTTCTCATGTCTATCAACTACCTTTTAGTTATTCCTATCTTCGCAGTGATATCTTCAACAATTTTTCTGACTTTCCTTTTCCTTGTTACATTCTCTTGCTCTTCTCTGACTTTTTCATACTTCTCCCTATAGAAGCCCCATCTTTCTTGGGTAAGGTTTATTTCTACTGCCAGTACGTGCTCTACTTGCATGGTTAGAATCTCAGCACTTACTTCACATGATCCCATAGGATAACACCATTTCATTCTAGGTTCTACTGCCTCAAAGAAAACACAATCAGTTTCAACCATGAAACAAATGGTGTCCTCATAATTTTCAACTGTGTTTTCTGGTATCCTATACCTTTATTTTGTCTACCTCTGTAGTATCTTTGTCATGGAAAATAGTTCACCATCAACCCAATTCTTACCTTGTCTTCGGTAGTAATCTGAGATCTGAATTCTAGTGGGTACATTATCCTTCCATGCCCTAGGGTGCATGCCAGGAAACTTGTGAATAATATGAATATACATGTGAACTAACAAGGACCCAAACCTAAATTATTTAGTCCTATCTTTCTTTATCACTTTTACATTATCAAGGAATTGTTGTGAAAGTACTTCACAGAGGTTATACTTCTTATTTTCCTTAACCATCATGTTGGCCATCATGACAACACCAATTGATATAGAGTTTGGTCTACTACTATGAAACAACTTATAACCCAACAACATTTCTACCAACCTAACATATTTTTGAAAGATGACATTAACTGTCATCACCCTCTTGTCCCACTTGGAATGGGTTAGGGTTTCTACTAGTTTCCTTAAATTCTTTTCTAATACAGGTAGGGCTCCTTCATTATCAAGGCCTGTAATTTCATGGATCATCTGTGCACAAATATTTACTAGTTGTTCTCCAATCCAGATAAACTGATCATAAACTTTGCTAAGAATGATCTTAAGCCATTCAATTTCTGTGAATTCTTTGAGTAGGGTTAGCTTGATGATAGATTGATCCTCTAGGTGTTTGAATTCTTCAACCATGGATCCATCTACTTCTCTCATTTTATCCAACTCACTATAGATGTTTACATCCCCAATGATCTCATACTTGTAGTGTGCAATGTGCCTATGGGAGTTTATGAAAATGCTCCCTCTAGATCATCCTCACAATATTTGAAAGGATGTATCTTAAATGTATACCTAGATCTATCCACAACATCATAAACCACTGGTGCATCCATAACTTCTTTATGAGATTAGTGTTGGAGATTTTCGAGCAAGCAAGTGCTGACTATATGTTTGTCATTGATGACAACATATGGTAAGTAGCATGCATGGAAGACTTATGCAGTAAGCTTTGAGTATACATAGCATAGACATGTTATCAACATGATATCATGGATGCAAAGGTTAATTGTTAATACAGACAGTTATGTAGCATTTTGTGTCAGTAGTGTTCCTGACAGAATTACAGGTCATGTTTTGTGAGTGATTGTCCGTATAGTTATCATGGAGCCTTGTATGTTTTGATATGTGATGGAGACATGTTAGTGTTTTTACATTCATGGAGATAGAGTCTAATGTGTAGTAGAAGTGAAGTTATGCAGTTGCTATTCACAAGTTGCAGTTTCTTGTGTTTATCCAGAAGAGCTGACAGAGATTATATTGGTACAGGAGTTGCACCTATCATTTTAGTATGCATGCTTGGATTAGTGATTGGAGAAGAGTTAAGAATGTTTGGTTAAGAGTGCATGATGTAATTCAGCTTGAGGAGAAAGTATCAATTAATTTTGTAGAGTCGACAGTGTGTAGCGTGTGTCTATACTTATTGATTTGGATAGGTCCTAGTTTATGTTGTGTACTTAGAAGAGCCGACTGAGATGTTATTGGAGAGTGTTATTGTTTCTCTAATATGATTTCAAGGTGGTTCTAACAGGCCAACTTGATTATATCATTTGGAGGAAAGATATTTATAGGCAGTCATTTGTGATTGCTAAGACATAGTTCAGAGTTGAAAGACAAGTGCAGAGTAGAGGGTGCAAAGTGTTGAGCCATTAGTAGAAGGTCTATGTGACCAAGTAAAGAGTATATGCTATTCATTGGAACTGATCAAGATAGTAGGTCTACCTCACAGTTCACCTAGATCCAGATATAGTGTGTATTTGTTATTGAGAAGGTTGCAGCCTTCACCCCTTTGAGTAGTGAGCTCTCGGATAGTGCATCCTCACCCCTAACAGGGTCAATCATAAAAGACTCCCAATAGGGTCTAGCCTTTGACCAGGTCAATTTACTTATTGCATTGTAAAGATCAACTCCTAACAGGGTTGTAAGATCTTCTAGCAAGGATCATTATAGACTAGTGCAGTTTATTAGTGGGTGTTAATTCCCACCAAGGTTTTTACCTATTTGGGTTTCCCCATAACCAAAATATTGGTGTTGTGTTCAAGTGTTCTTTCATTTTTTTTATGCTTAATTTTTAAGTATACTTAATTGGATAAAGAATTGAAACTGGTAGATAACTGATTCACCCCCCCCCCCCCCCCCCTCTCAGTTATCTCTTGGGACTATTCCTAACAATTAGGTCTAAATACCTTAAACACGCTTGAATCTGGAACTTTCTTTGTGTGATCATGTAATCACTCTGCTAGATGACTGATAATATTCTCACCTCTATTTTCCTTAATCACTAATCAACAAATAGTGTAGAAATGAGGTTTTTCAAGTCCTTTTATCCATCACAAGTTGAGTATATGCATTAAACACAAGTAGCTCAACCTTGCATGTTGTTCTATCAACACAAAACTTGCGAACACACAAAAAGAATCTCCAAGTGATGCACTCTCATACATATACTCCAAAGTGTCTGCACAAACCATACCTAAGCTCGCATGAGCTTACTTCACATATACAAGGGCTAGATATATTTTGTTCTCTACATCCAATGCTCCCCTTAAGGCCATGCAACCTTCTAGGTCGATGCCTCAAATAACTCATCATGCGAAGACACAATGTCATCAACTATCTCTCTTTGAACTGATGCCTTGTTTAAAACTTTCACCTTCCATATCTTGTCATCCTCCTTGCTCTCTGATTTCTTGAAATGATCCCTCAAACTCATTCATGTACTCACTAAGACTCTTACCACTGGCACCATCATTATTTCTTATAACCACAGGAGGTGGTCCTCTTGGCTCACTAGATCTTATTAGTCCTCTTCTATTGTCCTCTCCATTATATCTGCAAAACTTCACTATGTGTCCTAGGTTGTTACATTTGTAACAAGTAGGAGGTCTCCTTCTATCTTGATTAGTCTGCAACTTACAGTACCTTGTTGTATGCCCAAAGTTATTACATTTTTGACATGTGATCTTGGTTGTTGTTTCTTCTCTGACATAATCTTGTTTATACCTAGACTGAACTGGTTTTCTACAATCTTCCTTTTTGTGTCCATATTCATAATAGTTAAAGTAGTATCTAGTAAAGGGCTTAGATTTACCTCTACTTCTACAATCTCTTTTCATGTGGCCAACTTTGTTGCATTCAAAGCATCTACCTTTGAAAGGTCTAGTTTGATCTCTAGGTCTCTCAAAAGTAGGTCTTTTAGTCTTTACTCATGTGTTCCTTCATGGGTAGGTCTTTTTTTAGTCTTTTGTTCACTTGCTTCTTCATTGGTTTTATAAATTTTTGCTTCATTGAATCCAACTCCATTCATATCTATTAAAGTTGATGAAAAACAACCCACAACTCCCAAGAACACCTGCATGCAAACACTTGTCATAGAAAGAGAGAGAAGCAAACAGCTATGGAGATCTGAACCTATGAATCCACGAGAGAGGAGAAATTCTTAATGTGCAAAAACAAAAGTTGCAATCAATAATAAAATGTCAGAAAAGGTTACAAAGTGTTATGAGATCAATCCTTATAAAAGGAGATCAGAAAACCTAAAAAGGTAAAACCCTAGGTTGCATAATAATAATTAATAAAGAAATTAATTATTATATGCCTAAAGTTTAGCTTGAGTAGAAAGAGATAATAAGTGACTTAATAATTAAATCAAACATGATTTGATTAATAAGAAAACACTTTATTACTCTAACACCCCCCCTTAAGATAAACTTTAGGAGAAGCTAAAAACCTAGAAAGAAAAATTGAAAGCAAATGGGTCCCGGCAACAAAAGGTCTGATCAGGTACCCAAGTACAAAACAAAGTCTCTGTAAAGTAGAGAAATAGAGAAAACCACATGGGAAAAAATCTACTCTAGAAAGAGACAAAGACTAGTCTGAAGGACTGAAGAAGCCTCCAAAACTAGGAATGTTCTAGAAAATAGGAACAAAGATGAACATGTACATCACTGAAGCATGAAACTACAAACTCTGTCAAGAAGTAACTGTTGATCTGAAGATCCTCCACTGAAATATGACCATGTAGAGAAGATTGTGATCTGCATGAATGCCCTCAAATGACACTACTAGAATCAAGAGGCAAACAAAGGCAAACACTTGAACTTGAAGATACATATGACATGCATAAACACCAAAAGTCTGAAGAGGTGATCAATCAAAGTTGGAAGAGTGCATCCAAAAATAGGAAATAAAAGAGTATTCATATGGTAAATGATCCATCTCACCAGAATGCATAGTTACCCAACCACTGCATCTGCCTAGTACATAGAATCAAATACTGAATACATAGCTCACACTATCAAACCAAGGAAGTAGTAGAACCAATAGTAGAAATCCCCCCATACTACTGAAAAGGGAGTAATGATAGGTACACTAAAAAGATCATCCAATATGAACTTAATGATGAAGAAGAATCTGAAACATCGAATGTATAAAGAGGGTAGAAACACATGTATAGATACCTGAGGAAAATGTTGGTGGAGGAACACTCACATGACAAAAATAGATGGAAAAGAAAGGAAAACATCAAACCCCCCCTGGCACTTTATAATGGAGTGTGAGTACAAAGAGCACAAACATGTGCAAGATTGTTAGGAATGGGAACACTAAGAGGCGGGGGGGGGTGAATTAATGTTCACTGTATTTTATCTTTTCACTTTAACCTTTAAACTGAACTTAAATGCTTAAGTACTGAAATGAACATCCATATAAACATGAAACATGAAATCAACAGATAACACCAATATGGTTACGGGGAAACCCAAATAGGTAAAAACCTCGATGGGAATTGACACCCACTAATATTTTGTACTAGTGTTTAGTGATCCTTGTTAGAAGATCCTTAACCTTGTTAGGAGTTTCTTTACAATGTATTAAGTATAGTAGACCTTGTTAAGGGTCAGAACCTGTTAGGAGTCTTTTACAATAGTCCCTATTAAGGGAGTGGATGCACTATCCTAGATCTCATTGCTAAAGTGGTGAAGGCTACAACCTTCTAATCTTAGATACACACTATATCTGCTATATGAACTGTTACTGTGACACTGGTTGTCAGATTAGTTCCTTTGATGCGCTAATGCTTTGACCTCTTTCAAAGCTCTAATACATCTTATAGACTCTTTGCATACTTCTACTTTTCTTATCACAACTTTTTTTCAACATCCATCTCAATTACAATGGGCACATCTCATATTAATATGCACATACAAAATAAACAACTAGGTCAGCCCTTAGACCTATTACATAAAATGCTTCCAAATGAATTGGCTCAAGCATGTTTACAAAAAAAATATACATATTTTGAAAACCTAATTACAATAGGTGCTTAACCTTTACATCATTAGATTATAACTACAACTCAAAATGCTAACAGTCGGCTACTTACTCTGTTCTTCACTGGTACACACTGGTTGTGCAACTTAAACTGTTTGTATATTTCTCATACTTGCATATCTGATCATGCACTCATAGACTAAGCATGAATATATTCTAACTAACTTAACTTCCATGGCACACACCATAACTCAGTCGTACGCATGTGCGTTGATGCTCTAAGCTGTAGGAACTTTGTACACTGTCCAGTCTTCAACACTTAACCAATTTCTGATCTTCTCATCAAGTGCGCTAACTCCAAACTTCTATATGAATTTTTTTCCATAATTAAAACACTATATTAAGTCATATACATTAGTTTAGACAACTTTCCAACAATCTCCCCCTTTGTCATTGATGGCAACAAAGGAATATGGCCAAGTTGCTAACTGTCCTTAATACAAAAAACTTTTTGTCATCTATACATACACTTATATCTCCCTATACATATTATGATCCATATTCTATATACAACTCCCCCTTTGACATTAATGACAAAGGTGTTTCAAAAACTATATCTATACATACTTACTAAGGGAAAACATCCGGATATGTTATCTTTAGGTTCTGGATCTCCTTCTTCCAAAATGTGATCAAAGAGTTTACTATCTTGAGATGGGTGCATAGTGCATACTATAGCTTCTCCATCTTCTTCAAGTCAATGTTAGGACCATGATCATATGTTACCATTGTGGCGTCTATGTCCTTGATGTTCTGATTGAGTATATCTAATGAAGGTGCAAGAGCATTCCTGAGCTGTGTTTGCCTTGCCCTGATCTTTGACATTTCTTTTTCTTCCTGTTCAATCTTTTCTATTTATCCTTGGTATACATTATTACACATGTTTACTGTTACAAGTAGTAGTTGTCTTTGCACCAAAAGATCAACCTGTTAATGCCCAATACAACCACTAGACTTATAGAAGACACAGGAGGCTGTTAAACCATGTTGTGAATCCTGAGGGGAGCGCTGACCATTTTGCCAACAATCTCCCCCTCAGCGTTACCCGAGGGGATTCAAACCTGTGACCAAGCTCTGATACCACTTGTTACAAGTAGTAGTTGTCGTTGCACCAAAAGATCAACTTGTCAATGCCGATACAACCACTAGACTTATAGAAGACACAGGAGACTATTAAACCATGTCATGAATCCCGAGGTGAGTGCTAACCATTTTGCCAACATTTACATCTGTGGATGTGTCTTTCATTGAACCCTTGACTTGCTCAATCATAGCTTCTACCTCTTTTATTTTCTTGAAATGGGCATCAGTAAGCTTATCCTGATCCATACATTCAACAATAATTCTTCTTCCTTGATTTGCAAACTCTTTTAAGGATGCTTGACCAGTCTTGAGTGAGCTTAGGTCAAGTGCAAAGTTACTTATTAATTCACTCAACCTTTTATTCTAGTATTTTTCTTCTGCAACTAGGGATGCAGATTCTTCAAGGCTTGAGAAATTACTTTTGAAATGTGAGATTACTGTACTTACATCATCAATAGAGTGTATCTTTGACACTTTCTTGTCCTCTAGCAACAAATTGTTCAGAATGTTTACTGATTCTACCAAGAGGGCATTCCTCATTACTTGTTTTTCTTTGGCCTTTTCCATGGCTAGGACGCTGAATTTTATCAGATCTTCTTCTCCCCAAGAGTCCAAACTAGTTGTGTCCAGTGTCAAACTTGACAACAATGCAGAGGGTGATGGATTGATGAGAGTGTTGTCCATTACTTCTTGCTTTACCTTGACTATTTCAATTGATGGTTCATTGCTCTCTTTTTATGTTTCTTTCTTTTCTTCTTTTTCTATTTTTTCTTTTTCTTTCTCATCTATTATATCTTCAATCAATAATTCTTCTTGATGAGAGGGAGGTGTGTTTCTGCATTACATTTCAGCTTCTTGTGTGCTCACAAAAGCTTCCTCAAACTTATCCAAGTCATTGTTTGTGGCTGCCATTGCAATCTCTACATTGTTAATGAAGATTGTATCATCTTTTTGTGTATATGTCATGGTTGCAGACTTTACTGCCTCTGTAGGTGTTACCACTGTAGGAGCTAAGTCCTAAGGACCTGTAAATGGTATATTGGTGGTCTCTACTACTTTTTATTTCTCACTAGGTGCTTGAGTGATGGGCGCAAATGGAGGTTTCATGTGTTTCTCTAAGAATACCTTCTTAAAGGCCTTCTCAGTTTCCTTTGTTATCAGCTCATAGTCTTTGTTCATAATTCGTAGAGTTCTCATCTTTGTCCTTAAGTGCGGCTTCACCAAATTCAATATCAATGTCTTTTCTTCAATAGAACATACTGGAAGATTGGAATCTAGCATTTTTTCCCTGATTCTAAAGTCTTCTTCAGTGGCTTGTCTCTTCAAGGTATCCATGATCTCTCATACCTTATCTGGGATAGCTGTCTTCAATTCAAGAACTATCTTCTTGAATTTTAACATGTGTTTGATCAGGATCTCATGAATCTCTGACTTATCAATTTCATGATATTTGTCATAAAACTTCGCTATCTCATCTAGCCTTCCTTCTTCTACTACTCTAGTCCTTAATACTTGAAGACTAGGTAGGAATCCTACTTCCGGAGGTGGCTGCACATTTTTCAATTTGCTTCTTGTGGCTCTAACTGAAGGGTGACCTGTGGCAATTTTTTTTCTCCTCTTGTGCATCTTAGGAGATGCATCTGTGGACTTAACATCAACTGTAACAGTGGGCGTAGGACTAATATCATCAATTTTACCCTGTTTATCCTTTGGATCATTAGTCTTCTCAATCTTTACCTTTTTCATCTTGGGATCATCAGACTTATCTTCCACTATGGATGTGCTCTCAATTTCCAAAGCAATCTTTTCTTCCCTTTCTTTGTCTAGGTCTGCTTGTGTTACACCATGAATTCTGAGTATCTCAGACGTAATCTTAGAGGCTTTCCTCTTAGTTGCTGTGCTATTTAGAACTGCATCAATTTCCCTTGTCTTTTCCTCATAAGTACCCCACCTAGGTTCATTAAGGTCCTTAGGTGCTGAAAGTAATACTTGTGCATAAGCTTCCAATATTGGTTCCTCAACTTCATATCCAAGTGGATGGATCCACTTTGTTCTTGGTTCAACTGCCTCCATGCATGTTGTGTTTGTTTCAACCATAAAGCAGATAGTATCCTTATATTTTTCAACAATGTTTTCTAGAATTATGTACCTCATTTGCATCTTGGCCCTGAAGGTCTTCAACTCCAATGTTATGTAGTCTCTCAATGTGCTCTTAGTGGATGCCTTGTTAGATATATGTGGCATGGTTGGAATGGACTTGTCCAAATACAAATCTGATACTTTCCCAACTATATCAAGGTACATGTAAATGATGAAAGACCCAAACCTGAATATTTTGGTCTTATCATGCTTGATTGCCCTGATGTTATCAATCAATTGTGTGTGCAAGATCTCACACAGATTGAACTCTCCATCTTCCTTCTCAAGTCTAATAGCTGCTAGAATTGTGCCTGCAGACACACTATTCACCCTGCTAGTGTTATGAAACCTATATCCAAGTATCATGGACATTAATTTGATGTCAGCTTGCTCAATAGGCTCAATTTTCATCCCGCACCTATCACTCCTTGACTTACATGTTTTCTCAACATTTTTTCTGACATCCTTGCCCATGCGAAGGACGGTGCCAATCTTAGATAGTGTTAGTCCTAGTTTGAGTTTGGCCCTTTTATTCTTTGATTATGGCTTCATATTAAAACCTTGTCTTTATATCAGAGTTTCCCCCCCTAAATGCACATCATATATATTCATCATTTCTTTGAGTTCCTGTTGGTGTCTTTGATTTCTCAAAATTTTGCGAGCTTTGTTTTTCTTGAACACCATTGAACACATTTGAACAGCCTTGAACAGTGTTCATACCTGTTGAAGGATGTACAAATAATTTGCATCTTTCATTAGGTCATGACAAGTTAATAAAGGAAGGAATTCTCCTACCGCTGGCACTGAAGAAGAGCGAATCAAAATGGTCCTTTAATCGTGAATGTTCCTAGGCATGTGAATTATCAATGGAGTTAACTCTAAAGTTGGAAAATGTTGAGCAGGTTTGAACAATGACGAACTCCCTTGAACTATGTTCTTTCTTGTTCAGAAGAATCTGAGGAAGTCAGGAAAGGAAAGAGAATTTAATGACGGCTAAGTAGCAGGGCCTGCTAGGGAGTGGTATTAAATGCTAATTATGGTCTGAATTTGTTAAGTACGCCCTAGAGGTGCAGAATAATCATTATCTTTAAATTCCCTCAGGATTTGTTTAATGGTAATTATGGATCACTTGTACAAAATGTCAAATCAAATCCCCGCGGTATTCATTGTGAAGGATTTGCAATTAATTCAGGTGCTCTCACAGTTCTATTTAAGTTATATCCTTTCATCTTTCTTTTCAAATGCCTAAGTGTTTTAAGAAGCTGGTGCACGGAGGTAGGATTTGGGAGCTCTTGTAATCAAAATCTTCTGTAGAAAAGAGGTGAGTTTGGCTATTACTCCTGTGATATTTTCAAAATTCAATAGTCTGCAGCGTGAATAGAGGATTAATTTCTATAGTATGAGGTTAGTTTTTCATATGTTTGGGAATACTACGAGTTTAGTGTGTGATGGACCTGTAGTATCAGACACTGACCTATAAGACTATGATATTGAGGACTTGCCATCTCATCTTTGGAATTCCTTAGACAGTACCCTAGCCTTGGAAATCCTACATAGTGGGTTGTGTTCTGTGGTGACTTTTCCTCCCGTTGTTGTGTGCCTAGAGCTGATTCTTCAATGCATACAAAGTTATGATGCATGAACCGAGTCAATAAAAAAGAAAGACGGTAGTGTCCTCATGTCATTTAATAGGGAAATGGTGACACAAGCTCTGCAAATTCTAGAAAAAGCATTCTCCACTTTTTCTCTCATGCAGTCCATTGTAAAATTCAATGAAAATAAAGATGCAAACCGTACCTCAATAGCTAAGAGCTAGTTGTTGAACCCACAAAGAGGGGGTTCACGTTTGCCTAAGAAATTCAACATAACCCATGTCCACCCTTACATTAGCAACCTAATGGTGATGTTGCATAGATTAAGAGGGTCTCAAGTTGCTTATCTTTTTTCTGACTAGATGTACTTTTATGTTCAAATCATTCTAGAAGGAATGCAACTCCTAGATTGGGTCAAGTTAATTGCTAGTTCCCTGAGAGAATAGCTCAATAACTCTAAATTGACTGGTAGTAGTTTCTTCATGTCTTCCTACCTCATGTATTGTTTAGCCTATAGTAGACAATGGTACAGAATCCCACATGAACCTTGGGTTGTAGATATGTGTGTGTATGAATATTATCCAATTTTACAGAAGGATAAGGTTGTCAAAAATTATAGGAGAGTGCACGACACATTCATGGGAAAATTGTGTTTTGAACTGACTAGTGTCAATGATAAAAGGATTAGTTTGGAAGCCCAAGGATTGGTAACTAAGTATGGGAGCTATTATATTCAGTTTCGTAGGTTTACATATATCAGGGTTGGGGGTTTTGAAGACCAACCGTTGAGGTTACCTAGGTATACATTTGATTTTTTTATCTTAGCTGAGATTTTTCAACAACTTGCTACAATTTTAAAAAGGTTTCTTCCTGAAGAAGAGTGAGACAAAGCTTTCCCTATAACACTAGGTAAATTTTCATGTAAAACCATGGCTGACACCGTCAGTATTGGGAGTGACATCCATCATTTTGATTTCAAATACTATACTGAAAGGGTGAGATTTGATAACAAGAACTATGTCAGTGGCAGTCTAGGGCTTAGATCACACATGTTTCCTATACCTCACCTGGAAGGTTTCTGGGAAGACTACTGTGATGAATCACAAGTAGAAGAAAGGGCACACAGCAAGCTGTGTGTATCTCAAATCCAATCCATGAGATTGTAGATTAATGTAGATGGGGTAACCGATGATGGATCCAATTTGATTGAACCTAGTTATAAGAAACCACTTGAGAAAAGTGAACTTGTTATAGACTGGTCCAAAGAGGAAGAAGATGATATTGAAAAAAGAACTTTATGTGTTATCCAATTGACTAATGAGTGGCTGCAAAGAAGAAGAAAGTAGAAAGAACCTAGAGTAGAAAAAGAAGAAGTTGCATGTACTTCTTTACATTCTCCTGTTTCTATTTCTAATTTACCTACCCAAATTGAAAATGCAGGATCTTCTAAGAAACCACAGGTCAGAAATGCGAGAAATAAAATTGTAGCTAAATCTCACCTAGCTGCTCTTTCATAAAGGATTACAAGATCCAAGACCAGGTTAAAGACAAAGAAAAGCATGGCTCGGGAGGACGTTCTAATGATTAATCTGGATGAAGACAAGATAGAGGATATGAGTTTTCACATTTCTAAAAATGAACAAGTGGATAAGGATCTCTTTGACTTAGATGATGCCATGCTGGAAGTAATTGGTACACTAGCAAAAACACCTGAGCAACCTACTGGTTCTGGAATTACACCCCCATGGTTGATATCCACAATAAGTAAAAAATGCAATTTGGTTCTTGTGTCTGTGCCCATTAAAGATATTGTGAGCAAGTATGTTTAAAAGACTCCCGAGGCTAAAAAGGTAAAAAGTACAACCCAAATGTTCATAGATGCGAAGACCAGAAAATGGACTGCTGAAGTGGTGACTTACAGGCCTAAAGAGGGGGAACAAGAAGTTAAGGCAAAGGATTTTGAAATCACCAAGGTGGAATTGGGTATGATGGACCACGCTAGTAAGAATAATTTGTTCAAAGAAACAGCATAGCAAATGTTGAATTTGTCATGGTAGTATGGAAAGGAAAAGAAAGAATTGAAGCAAATGATTGTAACTCTATCCCAGTTTATCAATACATTCTATAGTTTTGATGCCACTCCATTAGTTCAGTCTCCTCAAATTTTTGATCCAGAATCTGCTGAGAGTAAAAATTTATTAAGTCAAGTGCAGAGAGGCTGAACCCTAGTGACTTCTATAGATGAATGGATCAATGAAATTGTCAAAGGTGGTCTTAGGTACCTCAAGTATGCTCAGGAAGTTTTGCATGATACAGAAGTCTTGATAGGTGAACCACAAACACAGAGGCAGGTGTGGGAGAGAGAAGAGGAGAAATGGTTTAGAGCCATGTCTAAGTTCCTTGAGATAGAAAAGTATGGGTATGTAAATTTTTGTACAGAAAAGGCTGTAAAGTCACATGATGAAGCCACCTTCTTTGTTCTTAGAAAGAATATAAGTTGGCATCTCAGCACCATCAGGAGTACTATCGTTGAAAATAAGGATAGTGAAAATGAGATCAGGCAGTTGCAGAAAATAATGATGACTAAACTGAAGGTAATAAATTTTGCTCATACCTACAAAGTTAATCATGGGGAACAAGACCAGAAGATAGCCCTTGCAGTGTTTGAAAATACCTTTAAAAAGATTAAAGAAAAGGCCAGTCCCAAGCCTTCAGATTTTACTCAAGTCACCAGGATTGAGTCAATGTTGTATCTCTGTATGGATCAATTCCCTTTAACGATTGAGAAAGTCAAGAAATCCAGGTGGACAAAAGAAGCAGCAATGACAAGGATAGTGAATATGAAGGTTCCTCATATACAGCTCGCGAAGGAATTGGTTTAGGCACACAAACAATGGGAGGTGACTCAATCCACTGCAGCTGAAGGAGGGAATCTCGTAGGAGATGAGGAGCGTGTTGTCGATAAGGAGGCTGATCTAGAAATTTAGTTAGGTTTAACTGTCTTGAAACTCTAAGGGACATGTGTCCTCTTTTACTTTGGTTACTTGTTAACTATTCTAACCGAGAGGTCAGGTTTTTTGGGAGACCTCTCGGCTTTGCAAAAACTATAAGTAGTTTAGGTGCGTAGTGGAAAGGGTTAGAAACTTTTGGAATAAAATTGGTATTTTGCTTTTAAAGTTTCTTTCAGTCTTTAAAAAAAACATTTCTGATATATCAAGTTTACTGTTAAAGACCTTATATATATATATATATATATATATATATATATATATATATATATATATATATATATATATATATATATATATATATATATATATATATATATATATATATATATATATTTCAAGTTTTTGCCTGTGTTGAAAGAAAAGTTAATATATCAATCATACTTTGTTTCAGATCTGTGAAATTTGAAGTGAATGGATATATGTCCTGTGGTGATATTTTATTCGTTCCTTGTTTCTGCAATAGATCTTTGTCAGTATCTTGAAGATATCAGTGGTTGCATTCAGATTCATACTCCTTTGCATTTTATTGTTATACTATCTCAAATAGATATAGAAGGAAGAAAACTGTGATTTTATGTTTTCGTATATCTAGTTTTCCTTTGAATAGTTGTAAAAAGTGCTAGTCATCTAAAGAACGATATAGTGGCCTTTAAGCTTTTAGGTTAAAAGCTAAATTGACAAATTTAGTTAGAGAAATTCATTGAAAATCTATTTAGGGAGTTGTACCTAGACTAAAATTTAGAGGGAAGTGACTCATATTCAGCACTTACCCAGCTGTTAATAAAAATTTGTCTTTGAAAGGGTGATAGAGTAATAGTTTTAAAGAAGGTAGAAACAAAGACAAAATCTATTTACTAACAGATAGGCATGTCATCTCATATATTAGGTCACTAGTGATTCTTACTAGCACATAACCTATCCAAAATAGGTCATCATGAATTCTTCTTAGAAGTATTTTAATCCATTATGTCTCATAGAACTCATATGTCGTAGCATACTCCACTATAGGGTGATCATTCCACTTCGCATAATCATCTAAGAAGGTTTTGTCTGGTTTTAGCATGGTTTCCATGTGCACCCTTAGTCTATCTAATCCTACTAGTTCTTTCTTGCAGTAAATGTATGCCCTAATGTCTTCGATATGCATAACACTCATAGGCGTGCAGGAGAATGCTCCCTCTAAGTCATCTAGGGTAGACTTAAATGGATGCTTCTTAAAAACATATCTTTTCTTTTCTAAAACATAAAATACTATGGGAGTGGCCATCACTTACTTGATTTATCACTTTCCAAATGTTCTCTAAGATAATCTGAAGACTTCTGAATCGGCGCAACAAACTAGGGTTTCTACAACTGATCAAATGAACTACTAATTACTAATAGATCAATCTGCAAGTCTTCACAATAACTTCTAAAGCTCTTTATGCTCTCCAATCACTCTGAGTTTGAATGCAATGAGTAATCAAAAAGCTTTTTTTGTACTTAAAGTGAAAATTCTACCATTAATGCTTGTCGTGTAAACCAAGCTGTCACTTAGAAGTTTCTATCTTCCATTTTGTAAAGAATCAGCTAGTGCACTCTTGCACGAAGGTTTCTCTAGTCTCCAAAAGCTTAAGTCCAAAGGCGCATACTCTGAGAGTGAGTATACCAGCCACGCAGGGGTCTAGAGTTAAATTAGCTCCCACTATGACCCTGAGGGCCATTCATCCATATGTAGAGGGTGTGTCCACTGTGGATGCATGCAATACATATTCATCAACCTTGTCCTTTTTTTCTAACCAAATCAAGCTCACATCATCTGAAGCTTTCACAAAATTGACTTCTCCTTCGACATCCAAAACTAGTTCTTTGGGCTTTTTAAGGCTTTCCTGACCTTGCATCCTTGATCTACAGAACTTTGAGATATGTCTAGCCTTCTTATAAGAGTGACAAATGACTGGAGGCCTTATATTCCTCGGCGCATTGACATGGGTCGCCATCTTACGTTGTTTAGCTGAGTGACCATTATAGTTACATATCTGACATGTAACATTCTAAGAGCTTCTTACATTTGATTGATTCTAATTTCTTTGATTATGAGTCATGTTCTTTTGGCTTGTCTTGCAATTCATAGCTCTATGACTAAATTTATTGCATGAGTAATAGTAACCATTGGAAGGTCTTACCTCTATACAGTTCCTTACTATGTGTCCATGCTTGTTACATGCATAACAAGTGTGGTCTATAGGCTTGCACTCATTCTTAGGTGGTTCAGTATGATCCTTGGTCTAACTTCTAGTCTCTTTAGCATTTGAGGTGCCTTCTAGTGCTTTCATTCTTGCTCGCATGTTATCAATCTGATTATGTGCTTCATTGTATCCAATGCAGCTAGTATCTCCTTTAGCTCTTCTTGCATATAACTAAGATTCTATTAAATCAAAACTGGTGTGTAATTTATCAATGTGATTCTTAGCCACTTTCAATTCAGATTCCAAGCTTTCCTTGTTGTTTCTTAGTTCTAATATTTCCATGTTTTCTTGCCTTAATTCTTCATTCAGTTGAAGGTTCTCTTTGACCTGTTCATCATACACTTCCTGATTGTTAGTCAGCTTATCATCAAATTCTTCAAGTTGTTCTTTTAAGGATTTATTTTCTTCATTCATCTTCTTGACCATTGTCCCTAGATCACTGGTAGAGCATTCTTTCAAATCTTTCCTTAGCCTTTTGATGACTAATTGAGCATCACTAAGTTTTTCCCTTAGTTCTTCAGTTTATCTTTCAGATTTTTCCAAGTCTTCAAGAGCAGCTTCCATATTTCTTTTCAGATGTTTCATTTCTACTTTGTCCATGATCTCCTCAAGTGGTTAAAATTCTTTGCTAAGGACCAGAGCTCTGATACCAATTGTTAGGAATGGGAACATTAAGAGGGGGTGGGGGGGGTGAATCAGTGTTCACTGTATTTTATCTTTTCACTTTAACCTTTAAACTGAACTTAAATGCTTAAGTACTAAAATGAACATCCATATAAACATGAAACATGAAATCAACACATAACATGAATATGGTTATGGGGAAACCCAAATAGGTAAAAACCCCGGTGGGAATTGACACCCACTAATATTATGTACTAGTGTTTAGTGATCATTATTAGAAGATCCTTAACCCTGTTAGGAGTTGCTTTACAATGTATTAAGTATAGTAGACCTTGTTAAGGGTCAGACCCTATTAGGAGTCTTTTACAATAGTCCCTGTTAAGGGAGTGGACGCACTATCCTAGAGCTCACTGCTCAAGTGGTGAAGGCTACAACCTTCTAATCTCAGATACACACTATATCTATTGGATGAACTGTTACTGTGACATTGGTTTTCAGATCAGTTCCTTTGATGCGCTGATGCTTTGACCTCTTGCAAAGCTCTAATACATCTTATAAACTCTTCACATACTTCTGCTTTTCTTATCACAACTCTTTTTCAACATCCATCTCAATTACAATGGGCACATCTCATATTAATATGTGCATACAAAATAAACAACTAGGTCAACCCTTAGACCTATTACATACAATGCTTCCAAATGAATTGGCTCAAGCGTGTTTACAAACAAACATATACATATGTCAGAAACCTAATTACAATAGGCACATAACCTTTACATCATTAGATTATAACCGCAACTCAAAATGCTAACAATCGGCTGCTTACTTTGTTCTTCACTAGTACACATTGGCTGTGCAACTTCAACTACTTGTATCTTTCTCATACTTGCATATCTAATGATGTGCTCATAGACTAAGCATGAATATAGTATAACTAACTTAACTTCCAGGGTGCACACCATAACTTAGTCGTACGCACATGCGCTAATGCTCTGAGCTATAGGAACTCTATACACTGTCCATTCTTCAACACTTAACCAATTTCTGATATTCTCATCAAGTGCGCTAACTCCAAACTACTATATGACTTTATTTCCATAATGAAAACACTATGTTAAGTCATATACATCAGTATAGCCAACTTGCCAACAAAGATCCCATACATGAAATGGAATGACACTTTATCTCAGTGTGTGCGCATAAAAGAATGCTACAAAATTGAATTATACACTGATCAAAGAAGAGCGAAGGCTGTTGAAACCAAAGAACAGCCTAAGATGAACCATCTCTCAAAGGGAAGAGATCCCAGGACCTGTAACATCCAAGATATCCACCATACTACAAAAATGAAAGAATCTGAATAAAATGAACCTAGAGCATAATATGGAAAAATGACTCACAACACTGGAAATCTCTTTGAACAAGTTTTCCAATGATATATCATTTTCCCAAAACAGAGTTCAGATGCGCAAGATAGAGCTCCCAGAGTGCATTACTGAATATCTAGATTTGATAGTGAAAAACACCATCAAAAAATCAAAAATCAAAAATCAAACCTATAGATCTGAAAAGAGGATGGAATCCTCTTTCCGATGATATCTTGTTTGCCAAATTTAGACACCATATGCTCAAGATATGAGCAAAAAACCAACAGCTATGCTGGAGGGCCCAAAGAAGGTATCTAGAAGGATCTGAGGATGGGTGACATCAAAAAAAGGAAAAAATCACACATGAAACCATCAGATTTGATAAAATCTTAGAAAGAGCTTTCCAGCAATATCTTCTTTTCCAAAAATGGAGCTCGGATGCAAGAGAAATGGATCTCGGAATGCAGGAGATCTAAATGTATGGATCCACAAGAGAGGATGTTGGCAGTTCCCACTGGGAGGGTGCTCACAGTGGTGCCTAAGTGGTCACTGGGTGGCCCTATAGGAAAAAAAAAAAAAAATTTAAAGATTTGTACCCACCTTGATCCGCGTGCTAGGCCGTACGGCCTGGTATGCAATGTTTTTTTGCTTCCAAGGCCAACTTGTCCAAAATCAACAAGTTTTATATGGATTTTGGGTATCTCAGACCTTTCAAACACAACTATGAGGTCCATTTGGGCTAGTGGTGCTCTAAAAAATAGTGATCACCTCAGGATCCGTGTTGGGGCCGGTTGCAAAAAAATTTTGCCACAAATTCCAACTTTGTCCAAATTGGACAAATTTTATATGGATCTTGGGGTTATTGGACACTATGAACACAACCGTGAGGTCCATTTGAATCCAAGATGAATAGAAAAATAGGTCCCCCCAGATTTGATAGGAAACCCTCTAAAAAATGCAGATCTCACTTACACGATTGAATCTCTCAGGAAGAGGACAAGGGAAAGCAAATCTGAAGCTCTGATACCATATTGAAGTTGATGAAAAAAACCACAACTCCCAAGAACACTTTCACACAAACACCTATCACAGAAAGAGAGAGAAGCAAACAACTATGGATATCTGAATGTATGGATCCACGAGAGAGGAAAAATCCTTGATGTGCAAAAGAAAAAATTTGCAATCAATAATGAAATGTCAAAAAAGGTTACAAAGTGTTATGAGATCAATCCTTATAAAAGGAGATCAGAAAACCTAAAAAGGTAAAACCCTAGGTTTCATAATAATAATTAACAAAGTAATTAATTATTATATGCCTAAAGTTTAGCTTAAGTAGAAAGAGATAATAAGTGACTTAATAATTAAATCAAACATGATTCAATTAATAAGAAAACACTTTATTACTCTAACAATATCTCCTTTAGGATTTTGTCTTGCTCTTTGTTCATCAATCTTGTCACTACTCATGTGCAACTTATCAATGTGTAATTTGTCTTGAGTGAGTTCACCTTTAATGATCTAATTATATTTCTCCAATTCTTGATATTTATCTTTGTACTAGTCAAGTTCAGTCTTCATTTGTCCTATCTTCTCATTTGTTGTTTTAAGTGATTCTTCAACTTTATTCCTAGCATCCTGTTCATGTTGAATCTCTTTTATCATCAAAAGATTGATCTCTTATTTTTCTTTCTCTAGCCTCTTCACTTGATCTGATGTATCATTGTTTGAATCTTCTTGGATCTTATCCATAAGATCTTGTTTATGATTTCTTGAAGCTTCCAGTTATTCCTTTAGTTTTTTGATGAAACCTTCTACTCTTCTTAATTTGAATTTCAATATACCATTGTCAGCCTTTTCTTTGTCCAGATCTTCAAGCGTTGCTTCAAAGTTATCTTGCAAACTTTTTGAATCCATTTTGATCTCCCTTAAATTGTTAGGCTTTTTCTCTAAGGGCCAATAGCTCTAATACCAATTGTTAGGATTAGGTAATACTGAGAGGGGGGGTGAATCAGTATTACTAAACTTTAATTTAAACTTCAACCAATTATAGATAAAGCAAAACAATGCTGAAATGAAAATAACATATAAGCACAACACATAACTCATGACACCATGATTTGTTCTCAAGGAAACCCTGTTAAGAGAAAAACCCCATTGGGGATGATACCCACAACTATGCACTAAAATATTGTATCCATGTTAGGAGATCTAGCCCTATTAGGAGCTGATGATTACATAGTATATTTCCTTGTTAAAGGATTAAAAAACCTTGTTAGGGGTATACATAACACCTGGTTAAAGGTGGTGAGAAAACTACTCTTACAATCAAAACTTGTTACAAAGAGTTCTCCAAAATGTGAACAATACAAGCACTTATTTTGCTTGGGTAGTTCCATTTATAGCTCTACTTCTTACTAATCTCACATCTGATCTTTGCTCTCAAATTCACAACCTTGCTTCATGCTCATAACAATAATCCACATCACTTTTAGAAAAGCACTCTATACTTATACAAAAACTTATATCCAATCAGCTTTACAAATACCATACAAAACATAGTAATTAATTATGTAAAGGGTAAGTATGGAGTCGATGATCATATATCACCAAAGAGATGAAAATATACTCCATTCACCTAACTTAGCATGTTACCATACCATGTAACCTTACCACAATCACTGCAACTGCTCATATGCCCTGTTATATTGATTTTACTATCTTCGCATACCTTTTGAACATTGTATCTTACTTATTTGATCACCAAAACTTATGCGATCTTAACTAAAGCATGTATACATCCCAAAATACCTTTAGTTAACTTTTCAAGCCATAATACCTTATATATCTTCATCAATGACCAAAACTGTAGCACTATTCCTACTATCCTGATTCTGGACTTAGTCATTTTCATGATTGAGACTCCAGTGGCAAACTTCTCAGTATGTGATCAATCCAACATAAGTGTTTGCATAAATGACAACCCTCAAGTGATCCCTAGTGCTCCAAAACATCACTTGCCAACATATAGCTAACTAGTGGTCAGAGGTCAAAGTGAAGGGTTTTAAGTTATTCTTCTTTGTGTCCACATTAAAATATATCAAATAGAATCTACTCATCTAGAATAGAACTCACTTCAAGAACATTTTCTCATCAAAAGTGGACATAGAGAAAAAACTTGAAGCTTTGAATAAAACCGTAATGCAATATGGGATGGACCAGGACCTTTTTGTGGCTGAGAAAGCTCTGCTAAGAGACTTAGAAGATATTGTTAGGAATAAGGTGTCTCAACCTTGTATATTTCCTTACATTTGTTATTTTCCAAATGTCGGCACTTTGGACAATGTGTAAGGTGATCATGACTGAAATGGTTATGAAAAATTCCTATGATGGTCATTAATATTTGTAAGAGCTAATTGTGAAAGTTTTGATGATGGGTGAAGACATGCAAGACATGTGGTAGCTGATAAAGTTGAGTACTGTACACTCTTCTATAATTGCAACACAAACTTTGAGTTGTGGAAACTCAAGATGGAAGACATGCTCATAGACCATGATGTATCAGAGGCAGTTTAAAATGATATCAGACCAGTAAACGTGCCTCAAGCAGATTGGGATCTCAAGGATCGAAAAGCTAAGGGTCTCATTAGACTCTGTCTAGCAGATTCTGTTCTCCTAAATGTTCTCAATGAGAAGACTGCAAACAAATTGTGGAAACGGCTTGCGCTTATGTATCAGGCCAAGTCTTGGTGAATAGATTGTTCCTAAGAAAGAATTTGTATTCTTTGAGAATGGAGGAAGGAGGATCCATTGTAGACCACCTGAACGCATTTAACATGCTGATTGCATAGTTGACATCAACCGGTGTCAAGTTGGAGGAGGAGGATCAATGTATGACCCTACTATGTTCCTTGCTAGATTCATGGGACCATCTTGTGATGGCCCTTGGGAGTACTATTGTCACTTTCCAAATGGATGATGTGGTGTCTTCATTGTTATCTGAGGAGATGTGAAGAAATACCTCTGATTCCACCAAGGAAGCCCTTGTTGTCCACGGCAGATCCAAAGACAAAGGAAAGAAAGATGACAAGAAGTCTGAAAAGGGTAGATCCAAATCCCGTGGGAAATCTAAGACTCCAGGAAAGTCCAAGGCAACATGTTGGAACTATGGTAAGCCTAGGCACTTTCGTAAGGACTGCAAAGAGCCAAAGAAGAAGAAGAAAAGCCTAGATTCAGATTCTGACAAATCTCAATAAGATGGCGATGCTTTCATCGCAGCCTTGGCCACCCATGCATCTAATGATGTGTGGCTGATTGACTTGGGTGCTTCTTTTCACATGACCTCTCATTGAATTTGGTTCTCAAAGTATGAGGAGTTTGATGGTGGAAAGGTGTACTTGGGTGATGATTCTCACCTACAGATAGTTGGACGAGGAAGAGTCACTATTAGATTCCCTGATGGATGAGTAAAGGGGATCAACGGGGTAATGCACATCCCAAGTTTGGCACAAAACCCATTATCTATAAGTATGTTGAATGATGCAGGTGTGCAAGTTATTTTTTCAAAAGATGGATGCAAGATGATTAGAGGAGCTATGGTTCTTGCGAAAGGTACTAGGAGAGGTACCCTGTTTTAGCTTGATGCTTGCACTTCACAGTGCAATAGTTCTTCTATCTCAAGGAAGAGAGTAGCAATCTCTTCATCTCCACCATTTGAACCAGAAATGAAGGAGTCTGTGGTAATGGGTTCTGATGGTAGTGCAACAAGTGTACCTAAGGGTGCTAACACTTTGGAAGGAAAACTTCCTGCAGAAAAGACAATGGTGTGGCATATGAGATTTGGCCACATTGGTGAGAAGGGTCTTAGAACCCTGAAAAATAAAAACCTCATTAAGGGGTTAAATGATTTTCATCTCAAGTTTGACTTCTGTGAACACTATGTTTATGGTAAGAAAAATTGTGTTCAGTTTTACTCAAGTTCTCACAAGTCTTCTAGTATTTTGGATCTTATCCATTCGGATGTGTTTGGTCCTGTTAAAGTTCCTTCACTCTCCAAGTCTGTATATTTTGTATCTTTTATAGATGATTATAGTAGAAGGACATGGATTTATTTCCTTAAAAGCAAGATGCAAGTTTTCAGTCAGTTTGAGGAATTTAAAGCTTTCGTAGAGAATTAGACTAGTAAAAGAATTAAGTGTGTGAGAACTGACAATGGTGGTGAGTTTTGTTCAGCAGAGTTTGAACAGTTTTGTAAAGAACAAGGGATCAAAAGGCATAAGACAACCCCTTATACCCAACATAAAAATGGAGTTGCAGAAAGAATGAATAGGACACTGATGGAGAAGGCTAGGAGTATGCTTAGTGGAGCTGGCCTCGAACAAAGGTTTTGGGCTGAAGCTATGGCCACTGCTTGCTATTTGGTTAACAGATCTCCTACATCAGCTCTTGTTGGTAAGACACCCTTGGAGGTGTGGTCTAGTAAGAAGCCTTCAGTTAGACATCTTCATGTTTTTGGTTGTGAAGCTTATGCACATGTGCCTAAGGAGAAAAGATCTAAGTTGGAAAACAAGGTTGTAAAATGTATCTTCATTGGCTATAGTGTTGGTGTGAAAGGATGCAAGCTTTGGGATCCTATGATTGGTAAGGTGTTGTATAGAAGAAATGTTATTTTTAGAGAGCTAGCATGTTCTCCTATTGTGCTACAGCCAGATGAAAAAGAAATGAAAGAAGATGCTGTTCAATTGCCGCCTACCCCTGAGAAGACTGAACAGAGAGACCGTGATGGATCTGATGATGAGGAGAGCTCTAGAAGCTCTGAAAATTTAGAAGAAGAGGTAGAACAACCTCAGCCTCAGCCCTTGAGGAGATCCATGAGAGAAAGAAAGCAGCCAGAGAGGTTTGGATTTTCTATGTTAGATTCCAGTTGTGCTTATGCCTTGATTACCAACACTAATGAGCCTCGATCTATGGAAGAGGCCGTGGGTATGGAAGATGTAGTTTCCTGGATTGAGGCCATGGATGATGAGATGGCTTCATTGGAGAAGAACAAAACATGGGATCTAGTACCATTGCCTAAAGGACAAAAACATGTTGGAAGCAAATGGGTGTTTAAGAAGAAATTTTGTGTAGATGGCAGTGTTGAGAGGTACAAGGCCAGATTGGTTGCAAAGGGGTATTCACAAGTGGAGGGAATTGATTATGGTGAAATATTCTCTCCTTTTGCAAAGCTTACATCCATTAGATTTTTGTTATCTCTAGTAGCATCGTATGATTTAGAGGTAGAATAGATGGATGTGAAGATAGCTTTCCTTCATGGTGATTTGGAGGAAGAGATCTATATGTCACAGCCTAAGCACTACATTCAGAAAGGTAAAGATTCTTTGGTTTTCAGATTAAAGAAGTCTCTGTATGGTTTGAAACAATCTCCTAGGATATGGTACCTTAAATTTGATGCCTTTGTGTTGTCGATTGGTTTTCTGAGATTGAAATCAGATCATTGTGTTTATTTCAAAGTTAACAATGATCACCTTCTTATTATTGCATTATATGTTGATGATATGTTGTTGATTGGGAAGGGTATGGGTATGATTTATGATTTGAAGTCTCAGTTGTCAGCACAGTTTGAGATGAAAGATCTAGGGGTAGCTAGGTATATTTTGGGTATCAAAATCACCAGAGATAGATCTAACAGAAAACTCTGGTTGATTCAGAGTAAGTATGTGAATTATGTGTTGGACAGGTTCAGCATGGTAGATTGCAAACCATTGTGTGTTCCTATTTCTATGGGAACAAAGTTATCTATGGATGATTATCCAAAATCTCCTAGTGAGGTAGAGGACATGAGAAAAGTACCTTATGCGAGTGCATTGGTAGCTTTATGTATGCTATGGTCTATACTAGACCAAACATTGCCCATGCAGTGGGAGTCCTGAGTCATTTTATGGCTAAACCTGGATGGGTACATTGGGATGCAGTTAAGAGAGTGTTTAGATATTTGAAAGGTACATCAGAGTATTCCATATGCTATCATGGAAACTCTTCTAGAGCTCTGCATTCAATTTGTATTCATGGGTTTGTGGATTCAAATTGGGCAGGTGACATTGACAGTAGGAGATCCACCAGTGCCTATGTGTACACTATGTTTGGTGGTGCCATCAGTTGGATGAGTAAGCGACAACCTATGGTCACTTTGTCCATGATAGAAGCAAAGTACATGGAAGCTACTCATGCTTGTAAAGAAGCCATTTGTCTTAGGAGACTGTGTTTAGATGTTGGTATTGATGCAGGATAGATTACAATCTGTTGCGACAGTCAGAGTGATATTTTCCTTGCAAAGAATCCAACTTTCCATGCCAAAATGAAGCACATTGATGTATAGTTTCACTTTGTGAGAGATATGGTTGAGGATGGAAAGGTAAATTTGGAGAAGATAGATACAGTAAAGAATGTTGCATATGCATTGACAAAACTTGTGGGCACAGAGAAGTTTAGATGGTGTTCGGAATCTATGGGCCTCTCGGCCTATAGCAATTAGATCATGTTATTTCCTTTGGCTCTTACAAGGTGTTCGACAAGTGGGAGAATGTTAGGAATAAGGTGTATCAACCTTGTATATTTCCTTACATTTGTTATTTTCCAAATGTCGGCACTCTGGACAATGTGTAAGGTGATCATGACTGAAACGGTTATCATGAATTCCTATGACGGTCATTAATATTTGTAAGAGCTAATTGTGAAAGTTTCGATGATGGGTGAAGACATGCAAGACATGTTGCAGCTGATAAAGTTGCGTACTGTACACTCTTGTGCAACCACAGCACAAACTTTGAGTTGTGGAAACTCAAGAAGGAAGACATGCTCATAGACCATGATGTATGGGAGGCAGTTGAAAATGATATCAGACCAGTAAAACCCTAATACAACTATTCTTTGGAAGTAGCCCTAAAAAGGGAAGCGCGTGATATAAGCATTTTTTAGGGCTGCAAATTTTGAGGAGAAGCAAGTGTATTATTGGAGCATTTTATGCTGTCGGATTTGTCTTCAAGTGTTCATGATCTCTTGAAAGAACTTGCATTGAAAGTGTATTGTAAACTATAACAGTTTTGATTAATAAATTGTGCAGGTTTTGGAGTGCTGGGGTTTTTACCGAAAGGTTTTCCCCAGGGTATATCATTGTGTTATTCTTTGTTTTCTAAGTATTCTGGTTATTGCAGCAACATCTAAGTTATTTGTATTACTTTCTGTAATTGTTAAGGGTTAAATCTGAATTTGCATGATCCTCTCCTTGGGAGTTTAGCATAGGGAACTATTTTCCACACACTTGGTTTCCTTTCAGATATTCTAACTAAAGAGGAAATCTTTTGGAAACAAAAATCAAGAGAAAATTGGTTGGTTGTAGGAGACAAAAATACCAAATTCTAGTACCAAGAAATGTAGGAGTGTGAACAAGATTCTAAAAATTGCCAATTTGGAGGCTTCTCTTTTGCAAGATTAGAAATATATCCAAAAGGAAATAGTTAGTTTCTATACAAAACTATTGAACAATTCAAATAGCTCACCTCTTAAGATACAACTGGATTTATTGACTAACATCCCTAAGATCGTTGAATAGTTATAATTTGGAATCACCACTATTTGTATAAGTGTGTGGGGAAAATGTAAGATTCACTCCTAAGTCCAAATTCCCAAAAGAGAGATCCAATTTGATCAACCAAGAGGTTAATACAAAATTGAATCAATCTATGAAGAATATGAAAGAAAGAATAAATCCTATACTTCCCTATAGTTGGATTAAGCTTGAAATCTGAAATAATTGAAGTGCAAATACTAACCTTGAATTAGGGAAGATCTGGAAAATGTTGAATTCTGGCTTCTGTATGAACTTTCTAAAGATTCTGTCACCTATTTTGGATTGGAAATGTCAAGGTGAACAAAACCCAGAAATCTTTTCTCCAAATTCACATAGGTCAACTTTGACCTTTTAAAAGGTCAAAGACCACATTATTTATTTGAAGCCCGATTCCGATTCTGTTCGTAGATCCTGAAAGATTGTTGAAAAGGGTATCCAAATTCACTCTCAGATCCAAGATTTCGCATCTATACCTGCAAGAAAATGGGGGTTTTTGGTTGTATGGGGGGTTTACCTTAGTCAAACCCCAATTTAGGAATTAACCTTGAAATTGAATTGAAATATATGGTGCATAAACAAAGTAATTGAAACAAATCAGCTCGCTTATGTTGAAGTCCTTGTAGAGGATTCAAATCCTCAAATCCACAAGTAAGAATGCTTCAATGAATGTAGGATGTCTCCAATCAATGGTATTTTGATCTTCAACACCAATCTTGATTTGATCTTTGCATATGAGAAGGTTTGAATGAATGGAGAAGGAGGGATCTTCAAGGGGGCTCCAAGAAGATTGAATCCTTCAATAGCTCACAATGGAACTCCTTGATGGATGAATGCTTGAACACTTGAATGCTTGAAGACTTGCTTGAATGCTTGAAGACTTGCTTGATTGAGTGATGTCAACTTGATATGAAAAATGAGAGAGGAAGGCCTCCTTTTATAGTGATCTAGGGCACACTCCTCTAGATGGGCCACCTTGAAGAATTAAATCCCAATTAGGTCCTCACCTTTAGAAAATATACCTTGATTAAATACCATTAAAAGATTTACTGTTTCGGAGCCTGAAACTGCCGACCCGGAAGTGGGAAATAACTTTTCTAAAAACTAAATTACCGACAAATGAAACTTTGAAATTTTGGCAGGAAGAGGTCAAGGTCAAGGTCGACCCTGACCTAGTTAGGGTCTAGGTCAACCCTGACCTGGTCAAGGTTGAGGTCAACTTTGACCTCAAACCCTAACTTTGCCAAATTCTACAACAGGAGTTCCAGGGATGCCAGAAATTCAGAATTTGATGTCTGAGCAGGACCCAGTGTCAGGAACAGATAGAAAATCTTTTGAATGATATGATGAAGGACTAAGAGGTCTCATTTCTAAACCCTACCTAGAAAATAGAGCCATAGAAGAAGGAAAATTAGGAAAGTCCTTAAGACCTTAACCCTAATTTCACCTAAAATGAAGAATTCAAGTGCGGAGAAGAGGTGGAAAGTGGGGAGAAAGCCAAATATATGCAAAGACCCAATCAAGGTGCTTAACATGACCCCAAAACACTTACTCAAAGGGCTAAAGGCTATTAACATGGAAGTGCTTCCATTTTAAGATGATACAATCATTACGGATGCTGACAATCAAATGTTGTCAAAGGAGTTCTCTGAAAGTGAAATTCTACAAACGCTATCACAAATGTGTTTGAAAGTAAAGTCCACCAAGATAACTAAGAGGGGGGGTGAATCAATTATCTTATAATTATAACTTTTAACATCTTCAACATCATTAAACCATATAAGCAATATAATTACCAACCATAGAAAGATATTCATACACAATAACACAATGACACAAGATATGTTGACTAGGGAACCTCTTGATCAAAGAGTAAACCGTGGTGGGAATGATGCCCACAAAAGATGCACTAATATGAATATTCCTTGTGAGAGGATGGAAACTTTTATGAGTCTTATGAAATACATTCAGTACATATGAATCCCTATTAGGAGATTTTGAATCCCTGTTAAAAGATTCTAACCCTGTTAAGAGTTATGGAAGACAGAAGGACCCACTGCCCAAACAGCTTCAGGGTAAGATCACTGAACACACTATCCAAATAATCTTTGCATTACTCAATAGAATAATATGTTACCTCTTCTCTAGCTATACCAAACCACACTCACTATTACATCAGATCTCAATTTTAGATCTCTGTACTTCGCATGTCTTCCTTCACAAATTCACTTTCATACTTAGCTCTTTTCTTCACTTCATGCATACAACATCAAAACCACTACTACCATATCATAATTACACACTTTCATATTACAACCTCTTAACAACAAGGAAATACATTCCTTCCTTTATACCACACTCAAATAGTTACAAATGAGTCGGCATACAATTACAAAATAAAAGTTTCCACACACTACACCAAAATTACACAAAATAGTCAACTTCCAAATACAATAAATCTTCACTCATGTGACCTTGAATTCTATGCTATCATCCACATCACTATCAATGTGTCTTCAACTTCCCTTTAACTACGCAAAACTAGATTCCATCCCAATTAGGAGATATCATCTGATTTCCACAAACTGCTACTCAAGAACACTGCCTGAATACTGCTTCCACCAAAATGATCATAACTTCCATGAATAAATGAATTACTATCTGTTATCTTAACCATAGACATATGACATATCAAATAGTATAGCCTCAACATCACATAGCTCCAACTGTAATAACCCACGTGCGCTAATCCAAACTCTGTCTACTTCTCTGCAAGTCTTTGGTAAATCACTGTGTTGACATCAATGACAATCATAGTCATGAATGCAACAAAAACTGCTATAGAATGTCTGCCAAACATTTAGCATTCATTCCTAACAATCTCCCTCATTGGCATAGATGAAAAACATCCAATGTTCCAAAAATCCAATACTGCAACACTGCTTCTCCAAATCCTCTTCATCAATCAAATCTTGCTTCGTTATCCTATTCGATTCTCTCCAACAGATGTCTCAAATTTTTTTTCATGCATACTTCTCCCCCATTGACATCAATGATAGAAATTCTATCACTATGTCAACAACAATTCAATGTCAAAAGACACTTTTCAGAAAAATGCATTTACTAGAGTCCTCATGACTCAGCTTAGATACACATACTCCCCCATAGAAGAAGTACCAACATCCAGCCCAGAAGAAAGATAAGGCTTATATACCACTGGATGGATGCAACCAACTGCATCACTTCTCAAAAGTAGGCTGGGGCATAACCCCAAGCATACCTCTTAGATACTCAAATGTATCCTTAAGCAAAGGCTTTGTGAATAAATCAGCTATCTACTCCTTTGTACTTATGTACTCAAGTCTGACTTCTTTCTCAGCAACTTTCTCTCTTACAACATGATACTTAATCTCTATATGCTTTGTCTTAGAATGTAATACAGGATTCTTAGACATACTAACTGTACTGGTGTTGTCATAATGTATGACAATAGGCTCAACAAATTTTATTCCAATATCCTTCAGCATCTACTTCATCCAAATTATCTGGTTACAATTGTTTGCTACTGCTACATATTTTGCTTCTATTGTGCTTTGTGAGATACAATTTTTCTTCTTGCTTAGCCAAGAAACTAATCTTCCTCCAAGGAAAAATGCTCCACCACTCATGCTTTTCTTATCATCAACATTGTCTCCCCAATCAGCATCTGTATATGCACATAGGGTAAAATCATCATATTTTTCATACCATAGTCCATAGTCCATTGTGCCTCTTAAATATCTCAGTATCCTCTTTACTGCTGCATAATATGATTCTCTAGGTTCAGCTTGAAATCTTGCTACAATTCCAATTGAATGTGCTATATCAGGTCTTGTACGAGTCAAATACTGCAATCCTCCAATCATAGATCTGTATTTCTTCTATTCTACTGCAAGAATCTCATCTATGCTAGATAACTTATGTCCGGTCACCATAGGTGTTCCAACTGGTTTACAATCCTCCATTCCAAATCTTTTCAACAAGTCATTCAAGTACTTTGTCTGACTTACAAAGATACCATCATTGTTTTGTGTTATCTTTAATCCCAAAAAGTATTTCATCTCACCAATCATACTCATTTCAAATTCAGTCTTCATTTCATCAGCAAATTTGTCACTAGCTTCATCTTCTCCTCCAAAGATAATGTCATCAACAAAAATAACTATAACTAACAAACCATTTTCAATTTCTTTTGTGTACATATTGCTATCAGTTGTTCCTTTTATAAATCTCAATTTTAACAAATACTTATCTAGTCTTGCATACCAAGTTCTAGGTGCTTGTTTAAGTCCATATAAAGCTTTCTTCAATTTACATACCATGTCTCCTTCTTGAGTTAAAGGAAAACCTTCAGGCTGCTCAATGTAGACTTCTTCTTCCAATTCTCCATTCAAAAATGTTGACTTCACATCCATCTGATACACTTTGAATTTCTTGTAAGCTGCATAAGCAAAAAACATTCTTACTACTTCAATTCTTGCAACAGGTGCAAAGGTTTCTTCATAGTCAATTCCTTTTTGTTGTGAGTAACCCTTACATACTAATCTTGCTTTGTTTCTTACTACTTCTCCTTGTTCATTCATCTTGTTTTTGAATACCCATTTAGTTCCAATAACATTCTTGTCTTTAGGTCTAGGGACCAATTCCCATGTCTTGTTCTTTTCAATCTGATCTAGCTCTTCTTTCATAGCATTAGTCCAACTTTTATCTTCACAAGCTTCATTAGTAGTCTTAGGTTCAATTTGAGAAATCAAACATAATTGTTCTTGTGCCTTATTTCGAGTAAGAACTCCTCTTTTGATGCTCCCAATAATCTGTTCAAAAGGATGATTCCTTAACAAACTCTTGCTAGGTGTCACTGTCTCAGATCTCTCTTCAGATGTAGGTTCTTCAATAACTTCACTGTGGCTTTCATTCAACAAATCACTGTCAGTTTCATAAAACAATTCAGTAGTTCCAGTGTTAGGTTTAGGATGAGCTTCTTCATCAAATTCATAATCAAGCATTCTTTCCTGAATTTTGAACTTTTCATCAACTTTAACATTTGCACTTTCAACAATAGTCTTAGTTCTTTTATTGAAACATCTATATGCTTTTTTTTTTCAAAGAATATCCAAGAAATATACCTTCATCACTTATAGGATCAAACTTTCTAATATCATCATCTCTCTTTATATAACATTTGCTTCCAAAAATTCTAAAATACTTAACTGAGGGTGCATGTCCAAACCATAATTCATAAGGTGTCTTGTTTGTGTCTACTTTGATTTGTACTATGTTCATTGTATACAGTGTTGTGCTCACTGCTTCTCTCCAGAATATCTTTGCCAAATCATTTTCAAACAACATAGCTCTTGCTACTTCAGTCACTGATCTGTTCCTTCTTTCTACAATGCCATTTTGTTCAAGTGTTCTAGGGGCTGAACACTGTCTTTTAATGTCATTTTCTTCACAAAAGTTGTTAAACTCTCTAGAAGTAAATTCTCTACCTCTATCAAATCTCAAACATTTAATCTTCATTCCAAATTCATTCTCAACTTTATTCTTAATAATTTTAAACTTATCAAATGCTTCAGATTTTTCTTTAAGAAATGCAATCCACATCATTCTTGTAAAATCATCAACAAGAATCATAAAATACCTTTCTCCATAGAATCCTCTAGTCCTGGTAGGACCTCTCAAATCTGTATGAACAATCTCTAACTTCTCTGTAGATGTAAACTTCTTACTAGGAAAAGAACTTCTCTTTTGTTTAGTCATTACACATTCTTTGCAAATCATGTTAGTAGGCTTCATAATTTTAGGTAAATCTCTTACTGCAAGTATAGTACTTACTTTCACAATGTTATCAAAGTTTATATGAAAAAACTTTCTATGCCATAGCCAACTATCATCAATCTTTGTAATCAAACATGTCATCTCAGTAGGATTCAACTGAAATACATTACTTCTGGTTCTAAATCCAGTTCCAATAAGATTTCCATCTTTATCCTTTATCACACAAGTTTTATCAGTAAACCAAACTTGATATCCCTTATCAACTAACTATCCAACACTCAAAAGGTTATGTTTCAATCCATCCACAAAATAAACATCATCAGTATTAGTCTTTCCATCAAGAGTAATAGATCCTATACCTTTAATCAAACAAGGTGCATTGTTTCCAACTCTAACAACTCCTCCATCATGTTCATTCAACTTTATGAATTTTTTCATGTCTCCAGTCATATGATGTGAACAACCACTATCTATAATCCAATCAGCTTTCTTTTCAACTTGAGAAACTAAGGCTTTTTCTTCCTTAACATCAATTTCAGGATTTTCTTCTTTAATTGCTACAAATCCTATGTCATCATTATTTTTAGTATCACTTTCACTTAAAGTTCTTTCTGTACTAGCTTCAAGATCTTCATCATTAGCATAATAGCATTCCTTAGATCTTCTAGGTTTGAAATTGCTTATGTACTTTTTAACTCTCTTAGGACATTTAGATGCAAAATGACCATATTCTTGACAAGTCCAACATTTAAATATTTTCTTACCATCTGGTTCTCTTTTCACAAGCAAGGCAATACCTTCTTCAATCTTCTTGTCTTCTTCATTTCTAGATCTGCTGATGCCAGTGTAATCTTTGTTCACACTGATACTTCTTGAAAAAGTAGGGCAAACACTAACAGCACTGAATGCTATCTCCATTCTAGGTAAGTCTCTTGATAATCTCAAGTTCATTTCTACTACTTCCAATCTTCCAAGAAGAGTTTCTCTTGTAAATTTTGTTGTGCAAGGTATGACTTGTTCAATCATCTTTTTTGTCTACTTAAATATAGGAGTCAATGTCCTCAGAATTTTCCATATCACTTCATTCTCTGTCTTTGTTCCTCCACAAGATTTTATACCTGTAATGATCTCTGACATTCTACCAATATAACTTCTAATAGATTCATCTTCCAACATTCTTATATCTTCAAATGCACATATCCAATTATGTAATCTAACTCTTTTTGCATGTTTGTCACCTTCAAAAGTAGAGTGTAAAGCATTCCAAATTTCATGAGATTTTTTCAAATATTTTACCTGACTGTACTCATTCTCTGAAAGTGCTATCAAAAGTGCTTCTCTTGCAAGTATGTTACACATGAATAGATCTCTCTCTTCCGCAGTACATGTCTCAAGATTGTCCCTTTCAATGATAGTCTTATTATTCTTTGTAATCAACCAATAACCTAGTCCTAAACATAATAGGTGTGTCTTCATCTTTTCTTTCCAGATGTCAAAATTGACTCCATCAAACTTAGGGCTTTCTTTCCTGAAATTCGCCATGGATCTCCTTAAGCTGTAAAACTTCTTTTTCAAGGACCTGACGCTCTGATACCAATTGTTAGAAAGTAAAGTCCACCAAGATAACTAAGAGGGGGGGGGTTGAATTAGTTATCAAATAATTATAAATTTTAACATCTTCAACAACATTAAACCATATAAGCAATATAATTACCAACCATAGAAAGATATTCATACACAATAACACAATGACACAAGATATGTTGACTAGGGAACCTCTTGATCAAAGAGTAAACCCCGGTGGGAATGATGCCCACAAAAGATGCACTAATATGAATATTCCTTGTGAGAGGATGGACTCTATTAGGAGTCTTATGAAATACATTCAGTACATATGAATCCCTGTTAGGATATTTTGAATCCCTGTTAAAAGATTCTAACCCTGTTAAGAGTTATGGAAGACAGAAGGACCCACTGCCCAAACAGCTTCAGGGTAAGATCACTGAACACACTATCCAAATAATATTTGCATTACTCAATAGAATAATATGTTACCTCTTCTCTGACAGTGCCAAACCACACTCACTATTACATCAGATCTCAATTTTAGATCTATGTACTTCACATGTCTTCCTTCACAAATTCGCTTTCATACTTAGCTCTTTTCTTCACTTCATGCATACAACATCACAACCACTACTACCATATCATAATTACACACTTTCATATTACAACCTCTTAACAACAAGGAAATACATTCCTTCCTTTATACCACACTCAAATAGTTACAAATGAGTCGGCATACAATTACAAAATAAAAGTTTCCACACGCTACACCAAAATTACACAAAACTATCAGCTTCCAAATACAATAAATCTTCACTCATGTGACCTCAAAGTCTGCACTATCATCCACATCACTATCAATGTGTTTTCAACTTTCCTTTAATTGCGCAAAACTAGATTCCATCCTGATTAGGAGATATCATCCAATTTCCACAAACCGCTACTCAAGAACACTGCCTGAATACTGCTTCCACCAAAATGACCATAACTTCTATGAATAAAAGAATTATTGTCTACATTCTTAACCATAGACATATGACATATCAAAGAGTATAACCTCAACATCGCATAGCTCCAACTGTAATAACCCACGTCCGCTAATCCAAATGTTGTCTGCTTCTCTGCAAGTCTTCGGTAAATCACTATGTTGACATCAATGACAATCATAGTCATGAATGCAACAACAACTACTACAGAATGTCTGCCAAAAATTTAGCCTTCATTCCTAACAAAATGGCTCCAGATAAAGCCCCTGGCTTGGATGGTTTCCCTCCTAGCTTCTTCATGCACTACTGGAGTGTCCTAGAGAAAGATCTTACTGTAGCATTGGAGGCTGCTAGAACATCAGGTAGATTCTTATCTGTAATCAGCAACACTTTCATTGCTTTAATCCCTAAAAAATGTTAGGCTAGTTATATGGATGAATTTAGACCAATTTCTTTATGTAATACAATCTATAAGATACTATCAAAGTCTCTAGCAAATAGATTGAAATCTGTTCTTGGTAAGATTATTGGGGAAGAACATACATGTTTTATGCCAGGAAGATCAATTCTGGATGGTATAATCATTGCTCAAGAAGCTATTCACTCCATACAATACAACAAACAACCAAGTATGATCAGTAAATTAGATATCAAAAAGGCCTATGACAAAGTGAATTGGAGATTCTTAGCTAAATGCATGGAAAGTTTTGGCTTTTCCAAGGCCTGGGTAAATCTAATATTCTATTGTATTTTCACTCCTGAATTTTCTAATTTAGTGAATGGATCTCCTCAATATTTTTTTGAAGGTTCTAATGGAATAAAACAAGGAGATCCACTATCCCCCTTCCTCTTCATCATTATGGTAGAAGCCTTGGGTTGCAATTTAATTAGCCTTCAAGATCAAGAATGCATTCAAGGGATTGAAATCACTTCTTCAGTAAGAGAAATCACCCATCAACAATTTGAAAATGACATTCTTCTCTTTGGTAAAGGAACTATATGGGAAGCTAGTCAAATCATATCAATACTTGATAAGTATGCTAAGGCTTCTGGTCAAGCAACCAATAAAGAAAAATCAGTGATTTTCTTCTTCCACACAAAAAAAGAAAATTCAACAGAAAATAGAGAAAATTTTGGCCTTTAAAATAGGCTCTGTCTCGTGCTCTTACTTGGGAATTCCCATAGACAAAACCCTAAGAACTACATTGGTTTGGAAACCTATCAATGAAAGGATGGATAGGAAGATGGATAATTGGAAATCAAAATGGCTATCTTGGGCGGGCATAATTGTGATGATAAAATATACCTTAGCAGCAATTCCCATTTACCTAATGTCTTGCATCTCTCTTTCCATGGGTGGCTATATGGATATGGTGAAGAAGTTAAGGAAATTGTTTTGGCAGGGAACAGATACAAATAGGAAATTTACTCTTATATCTTGGGATAAGATTTGCAAACCAGTAATTGTAGGGGGTACTGGCATTAAAAATCATTTGTGGTAGAATCAAGCTCTAGGAGCTAAACTATATTAGAAAATCATGAAGAATCAAAATTACAAATGGGTTAGAATGTTAAGGGGTAAGTATCTCGGCATCAGTATTGAAGAAGAGGTCTTTCAAATCAAGGATCTCCCAAGAGGCTCAAGAATTTGGAATTTCATTTCCAAATCTAGACACATTGTGGATAACAATATTTCATGGAATATCAAAGAAGGCAATCTAGCTCGGTTCTAGGAGGATTCATGGGGTGGGTGTCCAAACATCAATTTGTTGCTGGGGCAGAAACAAATCAGTTAGATTTTCTTAGCTTCTTGGGGTCCCTTGGTCAAAGAATATATTACTCATGCCTCCCTTTCCTCAACGGATGGCTCTTGGCAGTGGAGAGACTTTTCAGAACTCAGTCTTGATCCACTGGAATTATGCAAATTGAAAATTTTTCTTAAAGACAAATCATTTTTCTTAAGCAGTGGCAGGATGAAATTATCTGGAATGGGGCTAAATCATGAATATACAATGTTAAGGATGGTTATTAAATTCTATCAGGGCCTATTAAAATAAAGAAAGAGGAAATTCCAATACAATTATGCTGAAATAACGTATCTCTTCCTAAGGTAGGCTTATTCACATGGGCAATTTCTCAGGGCATAATCTTAACTGTTGATAGATTCCTTAAGATGGGATATCAAGGACCATCCAGATGTACTCTATGTTATAATTGTGAAGAGGATACCAACCACTTATTGTTATCATGTCCTTTTACAAATGATTGTTGGAATTGGCTTTGCACAAAATTAGGATGGTTTTCAGCATTCCCATAGGAGATCCTTTCGTTCTTGTTATCTTGGCCTAAGCTCTATGAAGAAAGTTTATGTGGAAATATATGGATTATATCACTATCTATTTTGATATGGGAAATATGGAAAGAAAGAAATAGGATACTTTTTCAAGACAAATACATGGGAATTGACTCTATTCTCAACAAAATTTAAGCAGTAATAGTTGAGGTCATGAAAACTCGCATCCAAGCTCAATCAGCCCAACACAAGTACTACACTAGCTGGGATGACCAAATGATCAAAAGGTGGTATGGCCTCAAAGCTCCAATTATGATAGGTAGAGGTTGCAAAGCTAATTATATTCATAGAGCTTCCTATGTGTGGATGTCTCCATCTTCGAGATGGTTCAAGTTCAATTTTGATGGAGCTTCAAAAGAAAATCCAGGTCTATTAGGGGCTAGATGCATCATACATTCCTCAGATGGAAAATTCATAGTGAAACTGGCTAAACCTTTGGAAATAGATAC
Organism: Chamaecyparis obtusa; assembly: GCA_027943335.1. Classification (NCBI taxonomy): domain Eukaryota; kingdom Viridiplantae; phylum Streptophyta; class Pinopsida; order Cupressales; family Cupressaceae; genus Chamaecyparis; species Chamaecyparis obtusa. The sequence goes on along the minus strand of BSBK01005098.1, from coordinate 1,147,792 downwards.
CAATAATATGGCAGAATTCAAAGCTTTATTATATGGTCCTGCACTTGCACATGAGTTAGGGTTGAGAAAACTAGAGATTAAAGGAGACTCCATGATAACCATAAATGTTGTAAAAATAGGGGTGACATCTAATTGGTGCCTACAAGATTCCTTGGAAGTCATTTTGCAGCTAACTAGGAAATTTGAATCCATAACGGTCAATCATATTTGCTGAGAAGAAAACTCCAAGGCTGATGAGCTAGCCAATATAGTGGTCAGTGGAGCATTTATGAAGAATATTTTAGGGGAGATGCATTCATAAAATTTTTCCTAAATCCCACCTTTCTAGCAGCAGTCTTAAGGTTTCAAAAATATGTTTTTAAAATGTGCTTAAATCCCAAAGCTTCTCAGCAAGTTGCATCGACTATGGGAAGTTTCTTATCAAGTCATCTTGTCATCTTGTTAGTTTCCTGAGTGCATTGTTTACATTTTATTTGAAGATATGAAATGCATCTTGAAAGCTATCAAAGAATAGTTAGTGTACTTGGATGGACATGAGGTGACAATTACCTTTTTTGGGAGCCGAATGAGCACTTATTGATAGCTGGTTTGAGTAAGATTACTCAAAGCAGGATGGGATGGTTACTTGGTTCAGAAGTCTACAGTCTGTATCACAACTCGAGTTCTTGGCCTACTAAGTACATCATATTTCAAAATTTGGACTTCATCTTAGCAATATTTTGGTCGGTTTTCATCTTATCGGTGTTTTAGCTAATTTCTATCTTTATTAGCGACATTATTGGAGACTACCAACGGCCTTATCACCGAATGAGGCAAATGATAAACTCAATGCATATTTGACGGTAGTCTGGAGCTATTCATTGTCATATGTGTAGAAAGCTAGCTATCTTGTTATCTTGTTAAAACAAAGAGAGAATTTTAGGGATGTGGGATTCATTTCATTGCAGCAAGGTTGAATTCTCACTCCATAAGCTTCCTCTATACCAAAATGGACTCTCCAATCAAGTTGAATGCGAGCGTTGAGCAGACTGCATTTGATTCTCCCATCTACAATGATAAATTAATGGAAGTCTACATTTATCATCAAAGAGTGGTCTTACATACAGTGAAAGAAATCTTGGGCATGAATTTTTTGTGCACCAACCATAGATTCAGGGTGAATACGGACATATGCTCAGGGTTCTTGGCAAGTATTCTAGTAGCGAGGGCTCACAAAAGTTTAGCAGAGGAAATTTGTGTACATCTCTTCAATGGAAGGTATCTTTTAGGCCTTCACAACGTAGTAGTGGGGATTTATGATGATCTGTATACTTCCTTCCCTTGGGATCTCTCAATCGTCATGATTGTTGGTTCTCCTTTCCCTGGGCTGGGCTCCAATACAAAACACAACTTTTATGGTGGTCCTCCCAGAAGGTTTTTTATCCTTTGGGGCTGGGAATGGGAAGATCAACCTTTGAGGCTCTCAATGATGAAGAAAGGGCTGAATTTCTGTACCAAATTTCTTGGAATAGAGGAGGGTTTGGACTCTCCATATGGAGATGACTTAGATGAATATTTGGACTTGGAATACCAATACAAATACGATGAGAAAATGGATGGTCTTGGGAGTGTGGATTCATCGGATGCCGTTGAGGAGGAGGAGGAGGATGAATCAGATGTGGCTGAGGATGAGGAAGAAGATGATGAGGAAGAGGTTGATGACGAGGAAGGTGGTGTTGCTGATGATGAGGCCAAGGAAGATGATCAAAAGGATTTAGAGGAAGAACCAATGGACCAGGTGAACAACTCTGATTCCCAAAATGAAAATGAGGATAGACATGATTCTTCCTCAAATAGCTCGAAGTAGGACTCAACCTCTGCTTCGGACTAGTATTGGTGCAATGTGCTCTTATTGGCTCCTTTTTGGTTTCACAGCTATTAGTTTCAGTTTTATTTTAGTCTAGCTTTATAGCACTAGTTGGATTTTCGGCTTCTATGTTTTGAAAATTTGTGGAGGTACTGAGCAAGAATGCTCACTCTTTGGAGTACCTTTGATACTTTATGGATTTAATTCTGTTTTGAACTTATTATCTGTAATTACTTAATATTATTAATAGAAATCCTTCAAATTTAGCCCCTTATAGATAAAAAAAAATACTTTATACATTATTAGTGATAGAAGAATTTATCACCCAAGTAAAAATAAATTCCCCTTTCGTTGTGTCATGCCCCTTCAAATGTAGATTACTTTCATTTGAAGTTTTTCCTTCCGATATTTATCCCTATACATTTCGGCATGTTTTGGAATCCCTAAAGCCATTATCAATAAATCTTTTTATATGAATGATAATAATTAAAATCTTAAAAATAATATTCTAGTAGCATTTAGTTTTATAATTAATTTTAACTTATATGTAAATGTAATTATCATATTAATAGTATTATAATTATGAAATATATTTTAATTAATTATAAAACTATATGCAAATAGTTATATTAGTTTATATAATTTTAGATGTAGTAATAAGTAATATTATTTTTAATTATCATTATTTTAATAAAATAGTTTATAAATTATAATTAATTCTATTTAATTTTTATTTTAATTTAAATTATTTAGTAAAGTAAAACCACTAAAACATAATATTAAAATAGTTTAAATGTATAAATTTGTTATTTACATTATTAATATATTTAATATTTATATTATATAAAAATAAAATATAATTTATTTTATGATAATAAATATATTAAAAATATCATTAGAATAACACACAAATTTTCGTGACAGTGCCTAAAATAATGCAATATGGCTAAAAAGTTGGAGTTCATATTTCACTTTTCTAAATTTTCATGTATAAGAGTTTATTTAATATTTATGAAAACATACAAAATATAATAAATTCTAATTGGCAGAAAGAGTTTTATTTAATCACTAGTTAACACTAAAAAACCAAAAACTGATACAATAGTACTTAGCCTACTTGCAAGTACTAATAACAAAGCAGTAAGAGTCCCAATCAACTCACCAAAGATATTTAAGTAATTTCTTTTGTCTTTGAATAATTTCCTTAAGTCCCTTTCGAGATTTCTTATCCTTCTTATGTAATATACAAACCAAGCATTTGAATTTTTTTGGTAAGTTGGGAAACATGAGCATGTGATGATCCACTATCTGATTCATGAATTTTAAATTATTCTTTGACCCTATCCTGTTAAGGAATATAAATCTGGAGATATAATATAATCTGAAGATATGCAGTAGAATACAATTGCCTTGGTGATTGATTGATTCTACCACACTCAACGACTATATATATATAAATTAGAGGAGTTTAACATGAACAGTCATGACTTATCATATACGATAAGCCATGACTGTTCATTCTTAATAAATCAACTTTAACAAAGGATTAACATTATGTTCCAGCGCAAATATGTTTTATAACAAACCAGCAACATAAGCATTGTACAAGACAGTCATGATACCATCGTGACTGTCATATACGAACTGTCATAGTTCGTATATGCCAGTCACGGTGTGTACACATGACTTTCTCTAGCGTATGCCAGTCACACCATATAGGTGACTTAATAATTCATTAATCAGTTCGTGTATTGTCTCAATGAATATTAAACACGAACACAATAATTTAACACTCCCTCTTGAGAGAGAGTTTAATAGAACTTTTCATATCATGATATTTGACCCAATCCAAGACACTTACAGAATGTCAATCATGATGAGTTACTACATAGTAATAATATAAATATTAAGATGTCCGGTCCTATCTGGGACAAACCCTTCTGGGAGTCGATCTTAACAATTTTATTACCCAACAAATAACATAAGTAACAAGATGTCCAGTCCTATCTGGGACAAACCCTTACGGGAGTCGATCTTGTATTACTCATAAGCAACAAGATGTCCGGTCCTATCTGGGACAAACCCTTTACGGGAGTCGACCTTGAAGCCTAGTTACTATTGACAAGATCGTCACCTTGACATAGTAACCTATATACACAGAAGATCGTCATCTTCACAAATTTGAAATATTTCAATATTTTATTTTATTCATGAATAAAAAATGTACATAATTACATTCATATTTTGATCAAACCGATTTTACCTCTGAAGAAATCTGTCTTTACCTTTGCAAGAGGTTTAGTAAAGATATCTGCATTTTGTTCTTCAGTACTGATGTAGACCAATTTAATGATCTTCCTGTCTACCATATCTCTCACATAGTGATATGGAATTTCTATGTGTTTTGATCGATTGTGAAAAATAGGATTCACAGAGAGCTTAATACAACTCTGATTATCACAATGAATAATAGTAGGTTCTAAAGATTTACCAAATAGGTCAAAAAGTAATTTTCTTAACCATACTGCTTCTCGAGCTCCCATGGATGCAGCCATGTACTCAGCCTCTATAGAACTCAGAGCAACTACAGATTGTTTCTGACTAAACCAAGAAATCATTGCAGAACCTAAACTGAAGCAAACTCCTGTGGTACTCTTACGATCTGAGGAACTTCCTACCCAATCTGAATCTGAGTAACCTTGAATTTGAATTTTAGTTTTGTCATATTTTAGCCCAAGTTCACTTGTACCTCTTAAATATCTCAAAATGTGTTTAGCTACCATTAGATGTATCTACTTAGGTTCACACATGAAGTGACTTAATACATTGGTGGCATAGCAAATATTAGGATGTGTGTTTCCCAAAAACATGAGAGATCCAACTATTTGTCTGTAAAGTGTAAAGTCTGCAAGTTCTGAATTTTCTGCTTCATCTTTTAACTTGTGAAGGTTAGTTTCCATTGGTGTAGCTAAAGGTTTACAATCTAACATACCAAATCTATTTAGAATGTCAAAAATGTATTTCTTTTGACTTAGGAGAATGTGATCTTTCTTTTGAATAACTTCAAGTCCTAAAAAATAGTGAAGTAGGCCCATATCCTTCATGTCAAATTCAGCTATTAGATCCTTCTTACATTTTTCAATAAGATAGTCTTCTCCTGTAATGAGTAAGTCATCGACATAGAGAACTAGAATTATCATGTCACCTTTTTCATTTTTGAAGTATATATTAGGGTCTGCAGTATTCTTAGAGTACCCTAATTTGCTCAAGTAATGATCGATTCTTTCATACCATGCTCTGGGAGCCTGCTTAAGTCCATAGAGTGCTTTTAACTTGCAAACGTATTTATCTTTGTCATGGGTGAAGAATCCTTTTGGTTGTTCAATGTAAACTTCTTCCTCAATTTTTCCATTTAGAAATGCAGTCTTAACATCCATCTGATGTACTTTCCATCCTTTGGAGGCTGCAATGGCAAGTATGGTTCTGATAGATGTGTAACGTGCTACTGGAGCAAAAGTTTCTTCATAGTCAATGCCTGCTTTCTGAGAAAAACCTCTTGCAACAAACCGAGCTTTGTATTTATCAATACTGCCATCAGGTGCATATTTGATTTTGAATACCCATTTTGATGATACAACTGACTTATGTTTAGGTCTAGGAACAATATCCCATACATCATTTTTCAAAATGGACTGATATTCTTCAACCATTGCTTCCCTCCAAGCTTGATTTGATAAAGCTTTCTCAACACTAACAGGTTCAGATTCTGAGAGTTCAATTAGAAGTGCAGTGTAACATTTTTGAGTTCTAGTTCTTTTGTTCTCTCTAAAGATTTGTGCTGGTTCCACATTGTTCTCTTCAAGTATTTTCCTAGCCCATAATGGTCTCTTTTTATTATTTTCATTATCTGAGAAAGAAGGTTCAAAATCTGGGATTTCTTCTTCATTATTTATAGGTGTTGAATTCATGTCTGAATTTATATTCTCCCTCTCTTTCTTTAGTGAGAGATCTCTATCAAGATCTATAGAAATGTTATCTTCATTATCTGTAGATAAGAAGTTTTCTTCAAATTTAACATCTCTGCTTATTTCTATTGATTTCTGACCAGGTATATAGATTCGGTATCCTTTGGAATCCTCACTGTATCCTAGGAAAATACCTTTCTTGCCAGAAGGTTCTAATTTAGTCCTCTTCTCTTTTGGTACATGTATATACACAGGACAGCCAAACACCCTTAAGTGACTTAGGTCAGGTTTGACTCCTGTGAATACTTCTTCTGGTGTGGTGTTTTCTAGTATAGCATGAGGGCATCTGTTTTGAATATAAACTGTAGTGTTAGCGGCTTCTGCCCAATATGATATGTGAATATTTTGGTCATGCATAATGGCCTTTGTTGCTTCAATGATGGTCCTGTTCTTCCTTTCTGCTACTCCATTCTGTTGAGGATTATAAGCTACAGTATACTCCCTCTTAATCCCAACAGACTTACAACAGTTTTTGAAATTTTTAGAGGTGAATTCCCCACCATTGTCTGATCTAAGAATTTTGATTTTCTTACCAGTTTGGTTTTCTACTAGTGCTTTAAGTTCTTGAAATTTGGCTAGAACCTCACTTGACTCTTTAAGTTTTAAAAAATATATCCATGATTTCCTTGAATAGTCATCCACAAAGATTAAGTAATATAGAGCACCTGAGAAGGAAGGTGTAGACATAGGACCACACACATCAGTATGGATAAGTTCTAGAATGTTATTTGACTTATGTTCACTTGGAGGAAAAGATCCTTTAATGTTCTTCCCTAATGCACATCCCTTACAAATGCTAGATTGTTCAGATTTTAAGAGAGGTATGCCAGAGGTGATCTTAAACAATGTTGGAAGGGCACTATATCTAATATGACCTAGTCTTTTGTGCCAAATCTCATTATTCTGATGAACATTGTGATTTAGGGCTACCTTTTGTTCATTACATAACTTGTACAAGCTACCTTCTCTGTTCCCTATATGAATGGCATTTTTTATATTAGAATTTTTAGTCCAGAGAAGAACTTTGTCTTCATTGAAGGTTACCCTGTATCTTTGATCAGCTAGTCTAGAAATGGAGATTAAATTTCTCTTGATTCCTAGTACATACAAAACTTCTTTCAACTGTAGAGTTACTCCATCTCTTATCTTTAACAAACAGGTCCCAATTCCTTTTACCGGATAAGAGGAGTTGTCACCAATAGTTACCTCTTCTAAAGAGTTCCCTGAGAAGGTTTCGAATTGATCTCTGAATCCAGTGATGTGTCTAGATGCACCACTATCTATTATCCATGTACTTTTATTAGAATTTAATTCACTTGCTAAAGCCAAGAAAAGGAGAGAAATCTCAATTTTTTTTACTTCCGCTAGGGCAGCTTGTATTTTTTGTTTTTCCAGGCAATATTTGTGAATATGTCCGTATTTGTCACATTTGTAACATTTTACCATGGAAAGATCCCTTTTATTGAATTGTTTCCCATTGTTAGATTGTCTGAATTTTCTCTTCCTTTTGTGAGATGTTTTCTTGTTGCTTTTAATGTGGAGAGCTTGTAATTCATTTCCATTATTAGACCCCATTCCTCTGGAAGCAAGCCTGGATTCCTCTTGGGTACAATCGTTCTTTAATTGCTCAAATTTAGGTAACGATGGTCTGGTGCTTATACATTGAATGAAGGTTTCCCATGAGGTGGGTAAACCTTTGAGAGCAATTAGAGTGAGTTCAGAGTCTTTTTAGCTTCTCCTCTGCAAACATACTATTAGGGTGCAAGCAGATTTCTCACAAATTTGATCTCTGCAAAACTATGATCACCAGATGACATGTAAACCCTAAATTTTTATAGAAAACTAAGTTAGCTAAATCTCATTTTTATTAATGAGGCATGCATACTCATTGAAACACTTTTTCCTTTGCTAGATGATCAATGTTACATCGATGCAATTATGTTGAAAGATCTCTATGTGTCCCGTCGATGTCTTTTATTTTTAATCTTAATTGCCAAACATGAAACTAAGGTAAAGGGCCCATTATTATTTTTAAAACTTCTTTTTTTGTCACTGATATAATATTAGCATCTCATTTCTATGTAAAATCGAGGAGGGCCCCACATAATTTCAATGTTTTTTTTCTAATGCAAGATCAAGCTCAATTAAAATTTACCAGAAATTATATTCTAGATTTCGGATTTTCCTTTTTCAGTCCTGCTCACTAGTGCAAATGGATTGACTTTGCCCCTTGTAAAACTGACTTTGTGTCTCATCATTATGGGAAAAGTCCATGAATTTTTGGAGGTGAGCTTCAAATTTTTTTACTAGTTCAAAATTTATTGATTGCCTTTTCTTTCAGCCTAATGAATAGTTTCAATCAGCCAACTAAATAGTTTCAAGAGTTTTCACAATTAAACTTAAAAATTGCCATCTATCTATTCAATTTTAGATTTGTTTCTCATTCTAAATTGATGTGTAACAAGATTACCCAAATGATCAATTTGACACAATATTCCAAATATGGATGAGGGAAAAATGAATAAAAACCAGTGGTAAAGCTACACTTCTTTTAGTCTTTCGCTACATTTCTTGGTTTTTGTAAAAGATTAGGGTTATAAAAAAATGTATTCATTTCTTTGTGTTATAGTGAAGAAATATGGAAAGGTTATTTATACTAACAATTTATCCTAACATGATTTGTTAAGATTAAAATAGATATTGTATGTAGTGAATTTTGTTTTTTTTATATATTGCATGCACTTAATATAATTCCTTTTTTAAGTGATAACTAATGGAAATGTATTTACCACTCCATGAGGAAAAAGCTATTCATCACATAAATCACCATTTTTGTTTGCTTTCTTATCTGTTACATGTATGTTTTTTTGTTTAAGAATTAATATTATAAGATTGTTTATATTCTAATGTTTTCCTATATGATCAAGACATTTTTATTCATTTTGCAATTTATTGTAACTATTTCTTATTTTAAAGTATAATTACATAAAAATAATTATTTTATTAAAATCAAAACAAGTTTCAATAGTTTAAAATAGATCGAAAACATTTTATTCAATTTCTAAATACTATAGTGCTATATATTTTCATCACATCTTAAAAGAATCTGTTGTTTCTAAATTTTAAAAATAAAAATGCAATGTCTCTAAATTTCAAAAATCAATATTAGAAATAATTCATAAATAATATATAATGTTTGATTTATCACATATATGTAATTTTTCTATATATTGTATTTATTTCTTAGTCCACTTATATAATTATTGTAATAATAATATATTATTTTAAGTTTAAAATGATAAAAAAAATTTAATGTTTCTATTACAAACTTATCTAATTTATCATATAAATGTATTTTTTCATTTATATCTTATTTATTTTTTAGTTGAATTTGAATTCTTATATTTTATATTAAAAAAATTCAAACATTAGTTTTATGAAAATAATTTTTTAAATATTTAAATAAAATTCTCAAAATTTTTGAAGACTAATACAATGTTAATGTATAATATAAGTTTTTATTACTATTCAATTTTTCATTCAATGTTTCAAATTATTTCAAGGATAGAAAAAAAAATTATTTTACTTCTATCACAAAGTTTGAAGGTATTTAATTCATAAAAATATTGAACTAAGTAAAAAAATACCATAAGAAAAGTACATAATAAGCCATCTTCCCTGTAGCTAATGTTAATTTATATCAAGTTAAATTCATTTGACTTTTATTTTAAATATAACAGTTAGTATTTTAATGATATTTTTGTATGTAAAAGTTGACACACACCTCATTCAATATCATATTTTGAGTCTAGATCCAACCTTTATGTCTATTCTTTTGGTTAGGATTGTTCAAATATTATGGATGTAATTTTGTTTCATAAATCAAACTAAAGATAGGCTCTAAGCCATGAAGCATATCAACATCTGGGTCACAAAGATCAACAAACTCCAATGGAACATGAATGGTCAATCAAGGTGTAATAATCAATATTTAGTGCAATTAACAAACAACAAAATTAACAAGTGCCATGTAGTGGCCATACTTGGAGGATTTAATTATAAGTTTAGTTGTAGATTTGAATTTAAATGTATTTTATTATATTTATTATAAATCTATGTAAATGTAATTCTAATATTAATAAATGTATTTTAATTAACTATAAAATTTGATGATAATAATTATATCAGTTTAAATAATTTTAGATGTAGCAATAAGTAATTCTTTTTTCATTATAATTATTTTAATAATATAAATTAGAAATTGTAGTCAATTTTATTTTATTCTAATGTTAATTTAAATTATTTTGTAAAGTATAACAATAAGCTTTATTTCTAATATAATTATAAGTAAAAAAATTATAATTTAAATATATTATAAATAATATTTTATAATTATTTATAAAGTTAAACAAAGTTATTATTACAACTATAATTATAGTAATTTTATAATTATTTATAATTACAAATCATTTTACATATAAATTAAAATTAAAATTAAATTTAATTGTATAACTAAAGTCAAGTATCTTATCAGTAGAAATGCATCGACAAGAAAAAGATGGAGTATGGAGGTAAAACAAATTTTATAAAATATTATGTTCCACAATGCAAGAAATCCATGTATAATAGTTCAAATACATTCGTCAAATGAGATGATAAAAAAATAATTTTTATAAAGTTAAAAATTTGCATCTATATTTTTAGAAATGAAAAAAATTATAATGAAATGTAAAAGATAATTTATTTTAATTGGTGCACAAAAGTCCATATAATCACTAGTTAAGATATTCAACTCAAAAGTATCAGGTGTCCCAAAATTCTATCCATGTTGGGGGAATGGTTTTCCTTCTCTTTCTCATCTTCAATTTGTTGATGACTCTACTCTAGCAGGAATTGCTCGAGTCAAGGAAGCTGAAGCCTTCCGACATACTTTGGATATTTATTTGGTGGCAACAAGACAGAAAGTTAATGAACACAAATCTTCTTTATATTTCTTTAACACTCCCGATCCTATTCATCGGATGATTGCTAATATCCTTAGATTTTAGATTGGTTCACTCCCTTTGACTTATCTTTGCATTCCTATTGCTGCTTCTAGGCAACCACGACTCTTCTGGCAGAATTTGATTATCAAGCTTTGGGAGAAGGTAAATAACTGGACCCATAGATGGCTCTCTACTGTTGCTCATGTTATCCTTCTTCAATCTATTATTCAGGCTCTTCCTATTTATAGAAGCATGGTTTTGGTTGCTCCTATTTACTTTCTCAAGGAATTTGATGCTCTTTCACGATAATTCCTTTGGAGTGGTGATTTGCATAACTCCAAATGGAGTTTGGTTAGTTGGGAGACTATTTTCAGGCCTAAGGAGGGTGGTCTTGGCCTCTGATCTTCAATCTTGAGTAGCAAAGCCTTGGCTACTAAGCTTTACTGGAGATGGTTCTCTAGACAAAATCATCTCTGGGCTCATATAGTTACTCATAAGTATTTTAGAGGCGTTGATCCTTGGTTTGTCGCCACGCTCCCTCTTGAAGGTCGTGGATCTATAGTGTGGAATACTCTCAAGATTGGCACTCAATTGGTTAAGAGGGACCTTTTCTGGATATGTAAGTGAGGCTCTGAGGCTTTGTTTTGGTCTGATGTTGGGATGGCCACCCACCTATCTTATCCATTTACCCTCATCTTCAGACTCTGTGTGATTCTTTTCTTGTTGTTGGATGGGATAAAATGGCTCATTATAAGACTCCTTATCAGTTGGGTCTTGTTGTTGGATATAGATGGAAGTGCTCTTCAGATTGGCCTCCTAAGGGCTTAGAGGCGAACCGCTAGGATCTTTCTAGGATTTTAGCTTCTAGGGAGTGTTTCTCTCTACTAGGGCCAAATATTTTGGCTTGGAGTGGTACCCTATCTGGTAAATATTCTATTTATGTTGGGTACCAGGAGATTACTAGACAATTCTTAGGGGATACTGAGGTCCCTTAGTGGAAACAAGTTTGGAATAAGTTTTCTTGGCCCAAATGTAACTTTTTCATGTGGTTGGTAGCTCACAACCGGTGTCTTATGTGGGATAATATTTGTAAATGTGGGTTCCAGGGCCCATCTTTTTGTGTGTTATGTGGTAATGGAGAGGATTCTATCTCTCATCTCTTATTCTATTGTTCCTTTTCTACCCAATTATGGCATCTTTGGTGGAGTGCTTGGGGTTGCTCTTGTCGGCATGCTTCCTCCTTGTCTGAGTTTTGGGATCGCTTGGGGAATGGCCCCTCCAAGGCTTCACCTCTTCAGACTGCTTGGATTATTGGCCCCTCTTTTATTCTTTGGCATATCTAGTTGAAGAGGAACCGATGAATTTTTTACGATGTTCAGATTGGTGTCATACATATTTGGTGGAAGATTTCCCACTCTCTTCAGGAAACTATTCAGGAAAAGTGTGAGTTAGATGGAGGTATGGATCCTAGCGATCTTTCTATTTGCAAACGTCTTACCTTTCATTTTCAGGATGGGTTCTTAGGGGATACAAGCCAATGGTATCATAAAGTTTCAAACCATCCTAGATGTCAAAGGAAGAGACAGGTGAACCATGTGGGTCATTGGTCACCTCCTCCACTCAAAGTTCTCAAATTCAACACTAATGGTTCTTCTCAGGGGAATCCAGGTCCTGCTGGCATTGGGGGTGTGGCCCAATGTAGCTCTAGAGAAGTTCAATTTATTTTTTCAGTGCATAAGGGTTATCATACTAACAATCTCATGGAGGCTCTGGCCATTTTACAGGTCGTGGAACAATGTTGTTTGAGGGGATGGCGCCAAGTTATCTATGAATCTAACTCTCAAGTGGTGGTGAATTTGCTTACTTCACAGTTGCTTGAGGATGTTAGTTGGAAATTAGCTTTAGTTGTTAATCAAACTCTTCTCTTTTGTACTTCTCTAGAGTCCTAGTTTTTATTACATTCCTCGAGAATGGAATAGAGCTACTGATTGTTTGGCCAAATGGGCATCTGATCATTCTCAAGGTTGGAATATTGTGGATAGGGGGCAGCTTCCCTTAGATTTGTCTCTTGAGTTAGATGACCTTGTCGCTCAGGACAGAGCTCCTTGTTGAGCTCTCCTTTTTGTTTCTCATTTTGTCTTAATAAATTTTTACCCCTCTTTTAGTTTAAGATATACAACTCAAAAAATGATACAATAGTACTTAGCCTACTAGCAAGTACTAATAATAAGAGAGAAAAGTAATAACAAATAAATTTAATATGTTGTAATGTTAATCAACACATATATATGTATTTATATTTCCTATTGGCTCAGCGTTGCATGCACATAAGCATGAAAATGGTAGTTATTATCTGTTTGGTGGAAAACTCCATGTAGAAAATTAATATGAGCCTTACTTCACATATTGTTAATGTAAATTATTTCTTGAAAATGATTTTAACATTACCATTAGCCTTTTCCCTCATCAATGAGACATGTATATTTGATGTAACACTTTTTCTTTTGTTAGATGACCAATATTACATCGATGCAATTATGTTGATTTGTATTTTGAAGAAAAATATCCATTTTTACTTTCGATGAGACTTTTACTTTTTTCATAAATCTGCAATCTTCTCGATGGAGGTGCACCAAACGCAAACCTATTATTTGTTGGCATAGTGAAAGTGTAACCTTTTGAGTTCATTTTTTCATTTATAACTTGAAGCCATGAAAGTAGAATGGAGTCCACCATATTTTGTTTGATTTTGCACTTTACAAGATAATTTAAATCATATTAAAATTATTTAAATAAAATTTAAATTATTTATCATATGATGTCATGTGCCCATGTGTCAAGTAAAATAAGGAATAGCTTTCGCCTATTTATTAATCAAAATTATTCAAGATAGACTTTTCAGATGATCTTCAAATCACATGTAGATGTCAAGACATTTGTCGAGTAATATTAATTTCCAATATGGTGGGTAATTTTAATTTTGAAAATCCATAAATTGCATATGGTTTTAGCTCAGGAAAAAAAACAAATGAATTGTTTGGACTAGGAGAATCTACACATGAGTTCTTTATGATATAGACAACGGGAGGGGCCAATTGGTTCATCTTTAAAAGACATTTAGGGTTAAAATATTAATTCCTATAGAAGACCACTTAGACAAAATTTACAATGTGTAAGCAATAAAGTACTAGATAAATTATAAATAGATTGGGCTTGGAAAAAATACCAAACAAGCTCATGGGATCTTGAAAATGGGCATAGGGGTACATTATCATAGGGACAATTTATGAAATAACTGATTTATCTTGAAAACTTTTATGTGCAAAGATATTGACCTTCAAAGATCCTCACTAAGAAAACTTGTAATGTGCAACTGTTTGAAGCCCTAAAATGTGATACTCCAAAAACTTGTCATACTTGACTTTAACCGGCTAAAGATGGACACACATACTTACTTACAAGGGGTAAACATGGTCCTAAGCTAAATACACATATAAGTTTTAGGCTTCACAAAGGTAATTTTTAAGGTTTTTATGAACTTTTCTTGTTATATGAAACTCTAAAATTTACAAAATTTAGGGTTCCAACAATGGCTCTATCTGGGAATGAATGCCCCTTATGGGTATAGAGAGAATCTAGCATCTTTATTTGAAGTATACCATGTGTATGATTCATTGGGATTGTCCAGTCACTTCTTTATTGTATAAATCATTTCCAAACTATATTTGATGGCTATAGGCCACCTAAAAGGAATGTTAAATATTTCCTCAAACAAAAATTTAATGTTGATCATATAGAAATATTACACCTCTAAAAACATCATGATCAATCATCTTGGAATATCTATTGCATTTGACATCATCTACCATTTCATCACAATCAACCATGTCTTCATAGTTTTTGTCAAGAAACTTCTCCATCTGGAAAAAGTGTTATGTTGTCCCACACAACTAAAATTACTATGTATGATTCCATTATAGGCGTGTATATTATTTTCTTATGGTTCATGTGAACTAGGTAAATGATTATCCAATTTGTGGAAAGATGAACATGCATATGTTGATTCATTTTTTAACTACATTGCTTTTGTTGAGAACTGTCATCAAGAAACCCTAAATTTTCTATATGGCTCTTTTTACTTTTTTCTGAAAAAAACATCAATAACTTCAGCATGCCAAGTTTGTTTTGAAGAATTTGATTTCTTAGGATCCCCATGGTCTTTAGGTACACTAATTTTACCAATAATGTCATTTATTTCTCAAATTGGTACAACCTTCTAATCGCCTAAAAATACTTATTTAAATATAATAGATTTAAAAATATAAGAAAAACCTTTTTTAACTATATCATCACATGATATTGTTCCATTTTCTCTATTATTTTATCATATAATAAATTTGAAAAAAAATGAAGCAATTTGCAGACATGGATACCTCTTGTCATTCATAGTAAATATGCTCACTAATTTTAGAGGTAACCTCATCTTGAGGCACATTCATTTGTGTTTGCATTGAGAAATTGTTAAATAATTCCTCTTTTGTATTTTATTTATCTTCATTGTAATCTATGTGAGCCGGGTGTAAAAATTATAAATTATTCTTATAAGCATATTTTTGATACCATATATCCAATAATTCTAAAATATATTAACTTGTTAATACTATAAGGCACTGAGAGGGGGTGGGTGAATCTGTACAACCATAGATCTAAAAAATCTTTTCATAAACTTGCAGATTAACCAACATGAAAATGTAAATATAACATAGAAGAATAACACATAAAGAATCCACACATAACCAACACAAAAACACCAATCTTTTTCCATGGAAACCCTTGTTAGAGGGAAAAAAATATGGTGGTAAAATTATCACCCACTAATCACACTAGTGCACTAATAAGATTTTCCATGTTAGAAGAAATTACAACACCCTACTAAGGGTATACCTAGTTAAGAGTATCTATAGCCCGGTTAGAAGCTATTGCAAAGTCTTGTTAGGAACTCCCCTATTAGGATATTTATAACTCCTTCTAAGAGTTACCTAGTTAGAGGGATTAAACTTCAGACCTGTTAGAATCTTGCATACCCTATTAGGAGTAACCTGGTTAGATGATTTTGATCGCAAGCCTGTTTGAACTTGCTTTGAGAATAAACTCAATAAGAATGATCTGAATGTAGCACACTCTACCTAAGAGATATGCTTCAACACTTCTAAAACCACTATTTTGATCATACATACTTCATCTTCAACAATCAAAATCATCACAACATCTAACCATCACTTAAATTCTTTGATTTCATCTCTTATATACATTTTTAGGTCAGTGGAATAACCCTAAAATATGTTACTAATGTCAACCTCCAAGATCCGTTTAAATTTTATAAGTGAACATGCCGCATAGAAAATTGTAATCCTCAAGGTTGACCCTGAATAATACAATTCAATTATAAACTATTATCCAACCGCTACCTCGATTTCATTGTCTTGACTTGACTGCTTGGTTGTTCTAGCCGATAACACTAATATTTCTTCTAAATATTCATTTGTACTTCGAATCTGCTTACATAATCATATATATAGGTTGAAATAACTCCATAGGTTATTCATGTCCAATTACACCACCAAATCTTTCTAGATCATCACTGCACATCACATTTACCATCATTGATTGTGTTATCACCAATACACTAGATGTTAGAAAGTAAAGTACACCAACACAACTGAGAGGGGGGGGTGAATCAGTTGTGATCTTAATTAGATTTAATTCAATTATATCAACTCTTAAACTTGTTATCAATAACAATAATTTAACCACAAGATAATAACATACACAATAACACCATATTTGTTAACTAGGGAAAACCTTGATCAGAGGAAAAACCCCAGTGGGAATGATGCCAACAAGATGATGTACTAATAGAAAAGTTCCTTGTGAAAGGATAGACCCTATTAGAATTATTTTACAATGCAATCAATACATATGAGTCCATGTGAGGAGACTTTGGATCCCTGCTAAAAGATCCCAACCCTATGAGGAGTTGATGAGAAACACAACAACTTAGACAACTGATCCCACTGTCCAAATTGCTTCAAGACTATCTTCACTAAACAATCTTCATGATAACACATTCAAGGTTGAATTGACTAAAACAACTCTCTTTGCATTTATAGTTCCTTTGAAATCCTCAACATACCAACAACATCATCTTCTACTCTAATCATTAAAATTTTACATTCAAAGCTCAAATAATATCTCATGATCACATGATACCCTTTTTTGGTGCAGGGGCACCAAGGACATTCAACACAACCATGAAGACCAAGAGGATCTAAAATGTATTCAAGGAGGATCAGAGGATTCAAGAGGACAATCAGAGGCCAAAGAAAATCAATTGGACAATACTAAAGCCTATAATGGCTTTTGACTCTATGTAATAAGAACAAATTCTAAAAGTTGTTAAAAGTCCTAAAAGGACCAAATCTTGGTTGCAGTATGAGGGACCAAAAGTGTCCAAGAATCAACATTAAGTTCTACGAGTCTAGAATAGTTCAATGAATAATTCTAATTCTTTAGGAGTCATTGCCAAGGGAGTTTCTATATTAAATAAAGCCTTTTAGTAGTTCAAAATTTAAATATTTAAATTTGAATGGCTATAAATGTATTTTGGAGGCAATTTGTATTTAGAGTGTTTTAGGCTTAAACTAAGCCTTCAACCAATCAAAGTTGGTTGAGTCAGGTAGGGGGAAGTTTATATAAAGCTAAATGAATCCATTGTATGGGGGATGTGCTATGTAGTACAGACTGTCGCATAGAATAAAGGAAAATTTTGAATTTTGTATAGATTTTGTTATGTTTTGAATGCTTGTTGATTGATGATCAATAGGATTTGATTTATTGATGATTTAGGAGTCTCTCCTTATCATTTTGGAGACATTCATATGAACTTTGAATTGTTTTGAATATATTTCAATTCTCTGTTACAGCACTGTCACCAAGGGTTATTAACTCACTGTTTTGATTGGATTCTAATAAATATGAGCATCATTCCATGAAAGTAAAGGCATAACCTTCATGGAATGATCATATCTAACATTTATATTATGAATCTAATGGTTTGATGAGAAAATAACAAGAGGAGTGAGTGATCACAATTGATTTGTGGCAAGGAACACAAGCAAAGTGCTTGGTATGCTACAATAGTAGAAGATCGGATTGAAGGATAGGGGTATTTTATGCTTTGGAGTGTCCTAATATGTTGGATACAAGGTGAATCCATCACCAATTGAGCCTGGAAGTTATTCGAGTATATAGATTTAAGAAGCCCTAGATTTGAGGATTTGAAGTAAGCAATTTGGGGCTTTTGATGTTGTTAGGGGTCTGAGGCTAATTGATTTGATATTTATTCATTTAAATTCATTATAAAACATTTTTGATAGTTTGGAGTCTTAAGAGTACAAGGAACATATAGTTGATTTGTTAATTGGGGTCATTTTTGTGCACTTTTGAAGCCACAGTGTGTAGACAGTCCTATACGGTCGAAAGGAGTCAATAGAATGCATTTGATATGTTAAATTACGGGAAAAAGGGGTATCTAAAACACTAATCTATTTTTCAATCCTTTGTAAGTTTTCAAAGTTAAATGCCATTTACTATCGTTGCAGGGCTACTAGAAGGGGCATTAGGCATGTGAGAGAACTTGGAGAAGTTTGAAGGGCTAGGAGTGTTGTGTTGTAGTTGGAACCATTAAACCACTTCAATCCACCCTAATACAATCTAAAGATACCATATATATCACCATTTTTCATTGGGAGGAGTCTTGTTCAGTTTGAGGTCATTTGTAGGACTTGAGGGCTTGGGGATAGTGCCTAAACCTCTCAAATTTATAAGCTTATCTTACTTGTCATCATCCACCACCCTTACCTCTACATCAAGTGGTATCAGATAATAGTATAAATCCTTTGGGAAATTTTGGGAAGTGGTCTTGAGATCTTTGATAGTTGGATCCTTAGATTAGCCCTTGGAGTTCAAGTATCCTTTGAGGAGGAGCACTAAGTTGATCCACCTTGTCAAGGAGATCAGGAGCCATGTCTGGAGGAGAAGAAGAGTTTCCCACAAGGATGACAAACATGGAATTGGAAAGGATAGTAAAAGAGAAAGTGGTAGATAACAAGAAGTTAAGGGAAACATTGGAACAAAGGGAGAAGGATAGGATGATGAGAGCTATGATGGAGAGAACCTTGGCATTGGAGAAAAGAGATAGAAGCAAAAGATAGGATGAGGAGATAGAATTTGAAGAAGAATTACCCCAAGGGGAAGGATAATTAGATTCTGAAGATCTAAGGATGGTGAAGATTGCAAAATCCATGAAGAGGGGAGATACAAGGGAAAGAGAAGATTTGCCTATGTATGGAGGGAAGATGGATGATGAAGAGTTGATTGATTGATTTAGTGCAGTTTGAGAACTTCTTTGAATGTGAAGATGTTGAAGAAGAAAAAAGGTGAAGATTACAAACTCTAGGTTGAAGGGATACACTCTACTATGGTGGGATTGTGTTCAAGCAGAGAGATGGAAGAATGGGAATTGGCCCAAGATTACATCTTGGCATGCTATGATGGATAAGATGAAGGAAAAAAAAATTCCCAATGATTATAGAGTGAAACTATACAAGAAATTGCAGGGTCTCAAGCAAAGATACATGGATGTACAGAAGCACATTGAAGAATTTCACAAGTTGGACATAAGGGTGAGTCATGAAGAAGATGCGGAAGAGAATATTGAAAGGTACATGGGGGGACTGAAGTTCAATATCCAAGATGAACTTAGTCTTACTACCCCTAGATCAATTGAGGAGTGTTACAAATTGGCCATAAAGGATGAAGAGAAGATAAAGAGAAGACATGAAAGGAAAAGTAGTACAAGAGGAGGTTCAAAAATGAGAAGAAGAGGTGGTAGAGGCAATACTGATTTTTAGAATAGCAATGATAAAGACAAGGACAAGCCATACTCATCAGAGACAAGAGGAGGGCATAGAGGTGGAAGAAGTGGAGGAAGAGGAAATGGAGTGTTCACAGGAAGATGCTTCAATCATAATGAAGTGGGTCACCAATCCTTTAGATTTCCCAAGTGGAATGAAGACAAGGGTTGAGACAAGAGGGTAAACTTGGTAGAAGAAGAGGCAAGAAAAGAAGAGTAGCGTGAGCCTACCTTGGCATTACCAGAACAAGGATAATACTTATTGATGGGAAGAAGAAATCAAACACCATAAAATCCAAGCATTTTGAGATCAAATTGTTTAATCCAAGGGAAGGTATGCAAATTCATTATAGACTTGGGAGAAAGTCATTTAATGTAGTATCTCATGAAGTAGTTAAGAAGTTGAATTTGAAAACTTTTCCACACCCTAGGCCATATTATGCAACTTGGGTGAATGAGAATCAGAATATGCTTGTTAGTGATCAATTCATGATTGAATTTTTAATTGGAAGGTACAGGGACATGGTATTGTGTGATTTCCTCAATATGAGTTGTGGGCATTTGATTTTGGGAAGATCTTGGCAATGGTCTAGCAGGGTTGTGCATGATGGTTTCACGAATACTTATCTAGTGCATAAAGGAAGGATAACTTAAAAACTCATTCCACTTCTAAAAGTTAAAATGAAGAATGTAGTTATGTGTTTTGGAAATGATATTTCAGTACAGGGTCAGAGTAACAGAGTTGATACAGGTTGGAAGAAAGACGAAAGGTTGCAGGTTAAGGCAAGGAAAGACAGTCACAAGGAATGTGAACTATTGGAAAAAAAATTTGTGATGGTTGGGAAAGTCAAATGTCCTATTGGAGGGCAGGAAGATGAAAGTAAATTGGTGACAGAACAGAGACCAATAAAGTCTGCCCAGGGGTCTAAAATGCAGACATTCAAGTAGTAGAAGCATTATCATGAAGAAAGACATTCAAATACAAATAAGTTTTTGTCTAATATTTTGTGTATGAATTCAGGGTGTTTGAGACAAAGGAAGGTCACTATAGGGGAGTATCGCATCCCTCAGTATCATACTTTTACAAGGACACACAGTGGGCACAAGAAAGACAACTCTTGGGACAAGAGTTCTTTAGATGGAGGGAGTATGGTGCAGGGGCACCAAGGACATTCAACACAACCATGAAGACCAAGAGGATCTAAAATGTATTAAAGGAAGATCAGAGGATTCAAGTGGACAATCAAAGGCCAAAAAAAATCAATTAGACAATACTAAATCCTATAATGGCTTTTGACTCTATGTAATAAGAACAAATTCTAAAAGTTGTTAAAAGTTCTAAAAGGACCAAATCTTGGTTGTATGGGGGACCAAAAATGTCCAAGAATCAACATTAAGTTCTAGGAGTCTAGAATAGGTCAATGAATAAGTTAAAGTCTTTAGGAGTCATTGCCAAGGGAGTTTCTATATTAAATAAAGCCATTTAGTAGTTCAAAATATAAATATTTAAATATGAACAGCTATAAATGTATTTTGGAGGAAATTTGTATTTAGAGTGTTTTAGGCTTAAACTAACCCTTCAACTAATCAAAGTTGGTTAAGTCAAGTAGGGGGGAGTTTATATAAAGATAAATGAATCCATTGTACGTGGGGTGTGCTGTCTAGTACAGACTGCCACAAAGAATAAAAGAAAATTCTGAATTTTGCAAAGATTTTGTGATGTTTTGAATGCTTGTTGATTGATTATAAATAGGATTTTATTTTTTGATGATTTAGGAGTCTCTCCTTATCATTTTGGAGACATTCATATGAACTTTGAATTGTTTTGAATCTGTTACAGCACTGTCATCATTTGAGGGTTATTAACTCACTGTTTTGATTAGAGTCTAATAAAGATGGGCATCCTTTCATGAAATTAAATGCCTAACCTTCATGTAATGATCATATATAACATGTATATTATGAATATAATGGTTTGATGAGAAGATAACAGGAGAGAGTGATCACAGTTGATTTGTGGCAAGGAACACAAGCAAAGTGCTTGGTATAGTACATTAGTAGAAGATTGGATTGAAGGACATGGGTATTTTATGTTTTGGAGTGTCCTAATATGTTTTATATAAGGTTAATCCATCACCAATTGAGCCTAGAAGTGATTGGAGGATATAGATTTAAGAAGCCCTAGATTTGAGGGTTTGAAGTAAGCAATCTGGGGATTTTGATGTTGCGGGGGGTCTGAGGATAAATTATTTGATATTTATTCATTTGAAGTCATTATAAAACACTTTTGAGAGTTTTGAGTCTTAAGAGTACAAGGAACATATAGTTTCTTTGTTGATTGGGGTCATTTTTATGCACTTTTGAAGCTATAGTGTGTAGACAATCCTATACGGTCCAAAGGAGTCAATAGAATTATTTTTATATGTTAGATAGTGGAAAAAATAGTATCTAAAACACTAATCTATTTTTTCAATCCTTTGGAAGTTTTCAAAGTAAAATGCCATTTACTATCGCTGCAAGGCTACTAGAAGGGGCATTAGGCCTGTGAAAATACAAGGTAGAAAATATTCTTGAGCTTAGCCTTCCTAATGTTGATACTCCTACAGTTGTATTAATCCTTCAAGTTTATCTTGTAAAACCATTCATAACCAACATGCTCATCAGTGTTGCAAGAGCTATCAAGCTAAGGCTAAGACCCATGATCTTGCTTCTCAAACTACTTCTTCATCTAAACCTTTTCCTTCCTTCGATCAACCTGTGTTTGAACCTTTGAAGGAAGTTAAAATAACAATATGGAAATGGATAAATATGATGATTTTGTTTGTATTTTAGATTCTATTAATCTTGATATGGAAGATACTCTTGATGATGATGATTCTAATGCATATGCTAGTAATGATGAATATGAAAATATTTATATGGATTATGATTTTACCAACAGTCTTTCTACACATCTAACACCCACTCCTAGTGAAGAGCGCAGTGACTCCCACCAGAGTCCTTGCTTGGATCTAAGAGTGGTTCCTACTGTGTTGGATTTTGTACCTCTTGTGAGTTTCTCAGTTTGAAATTATGAAAAATGTGAAATGCAATATATACATGTGTTTCATACATTGTGTAGTCCACATGAGCTATAATATATATATAGATCTACAACAAGTTAAAACACACATGTGACGGACCTATAATATGTATAGTTTTTTGAATTTGAGTTTGAAAAATAAAAGTAAATTAAATAAATACCTATCACTTCCCAAAAGTAACATTTGTTGTAGTTTGTGTCTCGAGTAGCAAAATGATTTTGACACCATTCAACAATTTTCTTTGAACTCTCTATCATGTTACCTAGAGATATATTTTTAACAATTTAGTATATATATACATGTGTACATGTAATGTAAATTTAAATAGTCCAGCAAGTAAACAAGTTGAATATCAAATGTATGTACATACCTTGAAGTTCATGTTGTCGGAGTGCACGCTTCACACATGCTCCTGCTCCATCATGCTCTCCTTTTCCATGTCCACTTTCAAAGAAGTTCCAAACAAACTTAACGTTGTGTCTAGCATGTTGCATGGCTAACCAATTAAAGGCTTTTGCAGACTTCAATTGACCTACAATTTAAATTTACAAAAATGTATTATGTTCAAAACATAAATATATATATTATATATATAGAATTGAGAAAATTTAAAAGAAATTTTATAATGCACACATACTTACCTGCACACCCATCAAACCAAATCCAATGTTGTGAAGCATTTATCCCATGACTCGCAAGATTGTTGAAAAACATGTTAAAACAATGAGCCACGTAGCTCCTATCATGAACCATGTCATCACTAATATAGAAATGAACCTCCTTGATGATAATGTGTCCATTTTGATCTATACCCTCTATCTTATCCAAATCATATTATGCATGTCTATAGGTCACATGCACAAATATTGCAACTTGATTAGAATGATAATATTGACTCTGGAGCTCCTTTTGAGGGGAAAATGTATAGTTCTCCTCAAAATCTACAACTGAAAGAATACAACCAGGTGGAAAACAATTTTTGGAATCACAAAACTGTTTAGCTTGCCATCGTGCACCATGACAATGTTGGATATGTGGATAAATCATAGATCAAAATCTGTCCATGAACTGAAGGTATGGTAATTCACTCTCCTTTAATGTAATTTTTTTTTTATTCACCTCCTGTCTTCGTTTGGTATATCTCATATTCAAATCTCTTCCACTGGACTGGTGTTGTAACATTAATATTATCAAATTGTAAAGGAAATTTCTACAAATTTCCCCAATTATTGCATTCATTTTTTATACACTGGACATTTAATTCATCTGAATCTTCTGATTTATCACATAAAATGGACTTTACAAATTTTGTTGTACTTCTAGTAACCATATCTAGATTAAGTATTGCCATAACCTTTTTATATGATTGAAATTATAAGTGAAACTCAACATGATTTTGAAAACATGTTTCAAGAACCTTATTTATGTGTACGAAGCAAGGGTGCAACATCTCAAACATTCTCTAACCTATTTTCACATCTAAAAATTTATGCTTGAATGCTTCAAACAATTCACTTTGTGTAGTATCGACAAAATGTTTTGGATATGAAATCTTCATACCGGTCTCTTCATCGTTCATTTGTGTAGTGTCCCTTCTATTGGAAGAAACATGAGAGTGGTTGGTCCAAAAATCAATGACCCATCTTCTTACATCTTCATAAATTTTATCTTTACGGGGAACTCTACAAATTTGTACCCAATTCTTTTCAATGTCCATATCCAACATATTTATCTTCCTAATATATCTCTAAACAGTTCTTCGAGATACCTTGAGTAAATTAGAAATTGCTCGAACTTGATTTCTATGTGTCAATTTCTTACTAGTTATCATAGTCATCAAGGCTCTTCTAGCCGCATTTGAATCTGGTCCTCTATGATCTGCCCTGTTAACAGCGTTCAATGCATCTTGTAAATTTTGAATTATCGTCTCTTTTACTTTACCTCCTACAATTTTTCTATTATCAATACCCAACAACTCCAAAACTGGAGTCATTTCTTTTTTCTTGAATAACTTTGCAAACAATTGTGCTTTTCCCACCAAAGATTTACTCTCAAAATATTTCATCCACATGTTTTTGAGATGCAATTTAATAGTGCTTTCAGGTACCAGGTGTTCCAGTGCAATTTGACTAATAAGTGATTCCTCATTCATGTCCATCAAATTCTGCATTGTAGGAAAAATATGTATACTTCGACTACTACCAATATCCTCCCCTAGTTGAGTTGCACCTTCTACAGCGATAGGTTCTTCTTCAACATCGACTGGTTGCTCTTCGACAAGTTTCGTATGACCTTTCATTTGGTCATCCCTTTTACGATCATACTTCCTTGTTCTAGTCCTTTTATTTCCCATTGCTCAAATATCTAAGCAAGAATATTTTTATTGTTTTACTATATCATCACTGAAAAACTTGCCTTCACACTCCTTCGAAACCAAAATATCTTTGTAACTTCCTCAAAAAAATGACTCCCAGCTTCAAAATATCCTTATATCCTAAAATAAGAATATAAATTCGCAATTGATATATATTTTTTTAAAAACATAAAACACACATATAGCCTTCAAATTGAAAGGGTGGGTCACCCATACGACCGCTCGCAGGGGGCCGAACTCTTAGGGGACTCGTCCGAGTGTGACTCAGTCGAGTCATCCTAGGTGACATGCCAACTTGGCAGCCAAAACTTTAAAAACACCCAAAATGCAAAATTTTGCACTTGTGTTTTTTTCTCTTCTGCAAATAAAAAATTTCAAAAAACTAAAAGTACCCTTTTGTAGATCTCGGAACTACGATTCTGGACATATAAATTTTATATAATTTCAATTAGAAAATGTTAAACAAATTTGTAAAAAACTACATGTAGGTATATAAAGCTTTGAGAAGTTGTTGATTCAATAAATAAAAAAAAATACTAAATCAATTCAAAAAAAAATTAAAATCATATGCGGCACTAGAGAAGAGAATCTTCTTCAAGAATATATAATTTATTTGGATTTTGGAATATTTTTGATAGGTGAAAAGTGGTGGGAGACAAAAACTGTTGATTTCGAGTAAGTTGTACTTTGAATACTTATAACAGGCAAATTATAGATCAAAAAAACTTTTTTCTTTTTTATTGCACTAGGTATACATGTCATCTAAAACTTATTTTGAAATTGGAGGAAAAAACAATGTTTTACTTATAATTATTTGACGGGAAGTAAACCCCCTAATTTGTTGTATTTTTCAAGACATGAAAAATAGACCTTAAAAATTAAAAAAGTATATTAACTTATGTCCAAAATAATTTTTAAAAATTATAGGCATAAAATTCATCCTATTTCACACATTTCATCAGTTTACATCATTTCCAAATTCTAAATAGAAATGTGACTTTTATGTCGTTGAAGTTTTTTAGTTTTGGTGTTGTTAGCCTCTTCCTTTCTAAAAGGGTGACAGCTTATTGTGCTTTTACCCCTTTATATTTCAGACCAAGATGGGGAGGGCACGCAACACACTTGAAGTAGAATTTTCTAGCATGATAGTCTTTGTGTGTTCATGTTGTTTTTCCCCCTATGTTGTGCTCTTTGTTATATGTTTTGTCCAGATTGCTTTAGACAGTTCGTGTTGCTCTATTGGCACAAGATGTTAAAGTAATCAAACATGGCGTGCATCATCTTCTATTTTGTACCTCTTTTCTTCTATTTTTCATTACATTTTATATGTTTTCTATGTGCTATTAGTCGTGTATGTTACCTTTTGTAGTCTACTTGGATGTTGGAAACATAATAGCACCAATTCTTTTTGGTCTTTGTGTTGTCATCCCAAAAAGACTCTTCTTTGTATCTCTTATGTTCCTTTCCCTCCATTGTGTTGTAGTTCTACTTCCTTTGGGGAATGGTGACATTTCATACTTGATATAATATTACATATTATCATATAATCATACTAACCCCAAAGTTAGTGGATCTCTTTATGTTCTCTCTTTTGTCATGTGTTTATTTCCCTTGAAGTGTTCTCTCTTGGGGGCATTTCATAGTGGAAAAATTATTTTTTCATGCATGTACACTTTCATTAAAGATATTTCTCTTGCTAAGGTGTTTTCAATTTCTTTAACGTGGGGGCATACACTCCTCTCACTTTTGCATACACGCACATTGACAATTTAGTTTCCTCTATCAAACTACTGACTACTAACAGTCTGGGAGGCCCAATCCTTATTTTTTTATCCCTCTTTGGATTACCAATACTTTAGGAGGCTTGATCATTGTTTTATCCTTCTTTGGACTATTGACGGTCTAGGAAGCCTAATCATTTTTCTAATCCCTTAAGGACACAAACCTCCTTATGCTTGGGTCATCTTTCAATTCTTCTTCTTGGGACATGGAGTTCCCTTGAGGATGAATCTTTCTAATGAGTTGACTAACATGCCACACACACTTTCTAGACCATTCAATTCATCTTCGATGGGTTGACTAGCATTCCACACAAACTTGCTAGACCATTCAATGTCATCTCTTGTTGCACCCCCTTTCTTTTTCCTATGCAGTTCACAATAAGGAACAAACAATTTATTGGGTGAGTTGGATACACTTTCTTGTTAGTGACATCTCTCTTATTTTGGCTTTTGATATGATAAAGACTCAAGTATATTGGGGGAAGGATGGTTTCTGCATCTCCTTAGTCATGATGAGATCATCTCTTTCTTTTTTATCTACTTTAGCATGAGTTTGAGGAAACTCATACTCCTGCTAAAGTGGGGGCTAAATGTACCATCTTAAAATGGACACACTCATTATTTAAGACCTTTTAGCTCCCAACCTTTAATGACTTTATGAACCATAGATGGATTCATGCTTGATCCCTCTTTTCTCATATTTTATCCCATATCTTCCACTTTC